>CM050453.2:108582164-108634664 GCA_027563935.2 Costus lasius
TGGAACACGGAACATGGACGTTCCTCCTGACGATGGCTACACGTGGAGGAAGTATGGACAGAAAGACATACTTAATTCAACGTTTCCCAGGAGCTACTACCGCTGCACACACAAGAGCTTCTACGGCTGCACGGCAACGAAGCAGATCCAGAGGCTCGACGACGATCCGAACACATTTGAAGTCACCTACTGCGGCGCCCACACCTGCCATACCTCCCCAATCCCAATCCTCACTCTCGTACCAGGCAACGTCGGCGCCGGCAACCCTGCGCCAGAAGTGGCGCCGCAGCCCGCGACGCAGGAAGCCCTGCAACTACTGGCCGTAGCAACACTGCAGCTGAAGGGTGAGAGAGGCGCAGATGGTTCGGTGGCAGAACTAGCTGACGCCATGTTCAATTCCGGAAGCAGCAGCAGCATGGACGCCATCTTGTCACCGAAGAGTCGAGATTAATTTGTGACACATAATAATTTGCATGCTTGAATGAGTTGCAGTAGATTTGTTATTATTATTTAAGATACTACGGCTCGGCTTAGTGTAGCTATTAGGCTTGCTTATAGTTTTACAATCAACAGAAATTAAGAAGCTAAAATATTTCGCCCTTCAGTTTTTTTGTTTTAACTCATAAATTAGCTGCTTATTTAAAAAGAAGAAGTAGAGATGAAGTTGATTCTTTGGCCTTTCACCTACTTATGTCCAATAACTCTTATATATAATAATAATTTTTTAATAATATAACTTATAATATTTTTAATAAATATTTTACTTATAATTAACTACAAATTTAATTATATAATTTTTATCTTAGAATTTTTTTAATAAGTATTTTTTCAACCAGCACAGCATAAGTGATTCATAAGCTGCGCATCTCAAACACTTTTAAACTTCTCTAGCCAGCATCTTTTTAACAAGCGCTTTTTTAATCAACAGAAGATAAAAATAGAAGCTGAACCAAACACACCAGTGTAAAATTCTGCCCAACTTATAAAACAATTATAAATAAATTAATCCCGCATAATCCACAAAATTATTTAATATGTAAATTGTAAACTTATAAAATATGATGTAAATATAATATATTAAACTATATAATTATATATATATATATTATAAATATAAATGTAAAATATTAAATCATATAATAAAATATAATAATAATATATTGATATAATTGAATTATCTGTTTTTGCATGGTAAATGAGTTTACCCAGTGTAATTTGAACCATTTACTCCCGTTTTGACCTTGCTTAATTGTATGTAATTTCGCTTGTTCACATAATTTATATTATAATTTAATTATATTTTCCAAAAAGAATTCGGCGTCGCTCACACTCCACCTATAAAACGCCTGGCGGTTATGTTGTTTCCCTCCACTGAAGGTTTGATCGAGTGCGCTGCCCGGTTTCCCCCGATCTAGTTGCTCCTCTAAGCATCGCTGTTCTTCGGCGAATCGTAAGAAGATTTAGCGGCCACCGGTACTAGTTCTTCTCTCTCGTCCGATCGGTTGTTCGACAAGGTTCGATTTCCTTCCGTTTCCGAGTGCATAGGGATGTTTATCCCAGATCTTGCGATCGCTGAAGTCCAGGATGCGATTTAAGTTTCGTGCCCGAGATCTATGTTCTTGTGGCTTCTCTTACTGCCATTTCGCATTTTGGGGTTGAATGAGTAGTTAGGGTTCTTAAGAGGGTTAAATCGTTTTGAACATTTGATCCATGAACTTTCGAGCAATCAGTTATCAGTATACGTAAGACGACAATAGCGATTGGGGAAGACATCCATCCAGTGGTAAGTCATGCAAGCATAACTGGCAATAGTTTCTCCTTCCTCGCTACTGTCTCCTAACCTCCTGTTGATTGTGTCGGATATCTATGTGCCTTATTTTCCTAACCTCGCAGCGGCTGTGGCGGCTACGGATCTCGGCGTCGCGGATCTGTAGAAAAAGACTCTGATATAACTCTGATACTTCGTTCTCCTTTGTTTAGTAAACCAGTAAGCTCTATTTAAATATTGGTTACTTGATTGAAAAAAAAAACTCACTTATATTTGAAGGAGAAAATTTCCACTGTTCTACTTTCTGGGCATATAGCATTTCTAAAATGTTGCAGTGGATGGGAGGCTCTAGGAGGAAGGTGAATGCTGTGAGTATACTATTGCACAATTTTATCAGCTTCTACATTAGTGGCTTTTTCAGATGCTTGCAAGTTCTTGTTCGGTATTATTAGTTTCGTCCTGAGTACTGTTACCTTCTGGAGTAGTATGATTCACGGAGTTAATGGAATCGTAACAAATGATTTTACACACTTGTGTTATTGTTCTCAGTGTTAAGAACCTTTTTTTATTCGTCTAGCAAATGTAATAATTAATCAGATGGTGACTCTGTTCTTTCTTGTTATTTTTCTCGTTGTAAAGGTCAGTGTTTTCTTTAATGATTTTAATAGCTACCTAACTGTATTCCTATCATCAGAACAAGTGAAAAAGAAGACTTGTTAGGCACTTCTATAGCATCTACTCTACTAGCTAGTTACTATCGGCTATGTGCATTTGTGGGCTTTTCATGTTCAACTTCTACATATCTTATTCAGTGAGAAATGTGTTATTGTAACTTCTCTTTCTTAGAAAGAATTCGTTTCATGCCAAATGTGCTTTTTTAAGCACAACCTTTTGTGTTTCAAATATAGATTGGTTTGAAGACTTGGTCAAATATTCCACTCGATTTGCTTCTTACATAAGAAACATTGTTAGTTATTTTTTATTTGATTTCTACTCTATAATCTATATCCAGTTTAAATGAGTAACCAATTAAGTTATAACTCACGTATTAATAAACATTTGTCTAAGATATTATTGATTTGTTTTTTCATATGATGAAACCCTGGTTGGATGATGAAATCATCAGTCTCGGAAGTCAATGCTTAACAAGTAAGCTGCAAATCATTCTCGAATTCTTTTATCTTGGTTCTTCTGTGTTCCCTTCTTCTCTATTCCATTCATGCAACGAATTTGAATCATGTTCTCACTAATGCATTGAAGGCAAAAGCATTACTTTGAACAAAGGAAACGCCAGCAGCAGCTTTTTGAACAGGAAAACCATATTGATGTCAGCAATAAAGGAGTTCATTTTCAAGAGGAACCTCGATCACTTGATGTATTGAGCTTTATAAATTTAGCAACAGTTGCAAGGCAAGGATGCTCAAGTCAGAATGGTTGTAAGATTAACATCTCTTCTTAATTAATGAAACTTTGTTTTTTGTAGATGTTAAAACTGAGTATTTCTATTTGATAAAGAAATATCATCATGTTTAGGCATACTTATAGTCAACTGCATATAATGTAGAGTTTTTGTAAACTACAAAATGCATCTGCTATCAATTCATTGTTTAAAGTTCTCTCTACTGTCACCATCTCCGCTCTCATTCCACATGCTACCCCTCGCTGACCCTCTCCTCTTCACCTACCATTGCCTCTCCATCTCTCTTCTTAACCTTGTACTGACCACACTCACATCTCCAAACTATTAACTTGGGGTTATGGATAAATAAAAGGATCACTTGTTCAAAGTTCTCCATATGTCATTCTTGAATCTGCCTTCGACAAATGTACCTAAGGGTGTGACTATGAATGCCTTGGTCTTTCGGAAAATGCTTTCTTAAAGCATTCACCTCTATTAAACCCAAAGTGCTTTTAGCACACAAACCAACTTAAGAATGTAATCCCAAACACTTCCGTAGAAACTAGAATTTTCCTGTGTTGTACAAATCATTTTGTAAAGGTACTTATTGATACATCATTTTGATATCTCTTCATTGCAAGTGTATAACAATAATCAAAATAGATGGCGAGCCCATAAAATAAAGGCGCACTTCCAATCTGGAAAGTCACCAATATTAGAGGGAGATAGACAAGTAAAATCAACAATCCTGTGTGTGAGTGGTTAATGCATTTGAAGTGCTCCTGATTGGGTTTTTAGTTGTTACTACTTCAGTTTGAAACATTGAATGCTGTCAATAATACTATCAATAGAAGTTATCTAGGAAGAATCAATTCATTGTCAAGAAGGGTAAACCATGGCTGTATACATGAAGTAGACAACCAAAGATTTCTGATCCCATGACAATTTCAAGTATTTATTGATGTTGTTTTGAATCAATTTTTAACAAACATAAAGCTCGTGTTTATCATCTGTTTTCTTTACTTTATTATGGTTGTTTTATTTTTTGGTTTCAACGAATAACTTTTTGTTTAATTGCCTGAACATTTTTTTAGTGAATATCTTTACATTTACAAGTTACCAAGAAATGACTACCCGTATTGATTGATATTGTAGATCTTGTAAACATGAGACATTCTGATTTGGGATATGTTGCGACAAGAGTGTCTCACACCTGTTTAGCTATTTTGAGAAATATAACTATGAAACCAAAGTTAGTTTCCATACTATTGTGGAGACAAGTGACGAAAATAAAGTCAGGGCACTGCCATAAGTGGTCTGGCTCATACTTTGAGTTCAGAGGTAGAGGAAGATGATGCTCCTTCTTATGAGAGTGCTAAAGTTGCAGAGAGATATAGACAGAGAGATATAGACAGGAGATGGTTAGTTCCATTGAATTTTATGGTGATATTGAAAGTAGGAGATCTTTGAAGAGATAGGCTAGCACTAAAGAAATCCATAAGAGCAAAATGAAGAGGAGATAGTGGAGAGCGGAGACTGCATTTAAATATGAGTAGATGTTACATATCCATAACCCCGAGTTAAGAAGACAACCCTAAAATGGTTTGGAAAAGTGAGTGTGGTCAGTACAAGGTTAATAAGAGAGATGGAGAGGCAATGGTCGGTGATGGAGGAAGAGGAAAGGGACAGTGAGGGGTAGCATGCGGAATGAGAGAGGAGATGGTGACAGTAGAGAGAGTAAAAGAAAGGAGGAGGGTGAGGAAGAGGGCAGCACATGTGGTGGAGAGGTGACAAGTGGCAGTGTAAGGAAAGAAAGGGGCGGCCAAGAGAAGGGAGAAAACCAACTTCTGTATCAAGTTGAAATAAAAAAGTTAAAATTAAGTTAAACGATGAGAGTGCATCAAATTAAGATTAATTTAGAGTTCTTTCTTTCTGTTCATTTGTAGATAACAATTATGACATATTTACATGCTATGATAATTTTGATTATTTGTTTACAGTTACTCAACCAGAGATGTTACTAGATAAGTAAGTCAAGAAAACCATTTGCTTTTTTGTTTAACCAATATCTTATATTAGGATGTCTTCTCTTTTAATGAAGTAAATAGATGAAAATTTATACAGTTCTTCTGCATCCATTCTTCCTGAAAATGCACCAGCAGCTCAAAATCTTAGTAGCAAAGTGGAAGGCATTAAAGTGTCAGCATCTTCATTTCAATTCATTTCCAAATCCACAAATTTAAAAGCAGAGGAAAAACAAGAAGAAATTGAGGACGGTAAGCAATCTGCATCATTGTCTAGTCAATTGGCACTCCTTTGACTAAATTAATTAAAACCAGGAGTACAAGGTTCAAACCTCACATTCTGTTGGGATTTATTCAACAAACTTTGTACTTAATTATGAGTCATTTTTAGTGATTTGAATTTAAATACTCTTTGTAGAGAACGTGGTTCTTGCTTTACTCGGTGATGAAAACAATCAAATTGACTGCAGAGAGAGAGAGCAGTTCCTGAAAACCACGTTGCATTTTCAGTTGGAGGTATCAAAGGAAGAGAGGCAAGTGATCGTCTAGTGGGAGCAAAACATAGTAGTGCAAACTGCCCACTTGGTACGCAGTCTATAAAAATTGATCTTCCATGGATGTTCGGTTAGTTGGTACTTGGTCAACAACTTCTCCCATATTATCTCGAACCTATCTACACTACACCGCTCATATACACAGTGCCTCAAATCATGAAGAAATGTAGAACTAACATGAATTGCATGACTTATATGTATTGCTGCATTATTGAAGATATGCCATAGGCAAAGATGATGTGTTGTATTTGGCATCACTGTCTCAATGGCTTTCAATGTTACAGCCGATTGATCCGAAAAAATGGTAACAGGATGCCGACAAGACATTGCTTTCAAAAACGTATCAAACAACCAAATAAAAGAATTGGTATACTCATCATATAATAATGCAGCACCAAATATAATTGTTTACCTGTGGTGATTCACACTAACAATTGGAGCAAACAGCATATCATACTCATTTGTTTGAAAGGTCGTATCAAAACAGATTACATCGCCAAAATAAGCATAATCCATTATTGATCTTCCATCAGCCCAAAACAAATTAGCAAGCTCTCCTGATTCATGAGCCGCAATAGCAGAAAAGAAAGAAGGGTCATTTGCTCGTCTCTCCTTTAGAAAATTTAAAATACCCTTCTTTTCCGTACCATCCAATGTTTTTCTTTTTTGTTTTTGAATAAAATTTGAACTATCATCTCTTATGAAACCAACTTCATGATTCACTACCCCTGACTCAAAATAATTATAGATATGATAAGCTTTCAGACTAGACACAGTCATCTGATTTATAAGAGCACGTTGGAAAGGCAAGATTTTTGTGTGTGATCTCAGCATTGGGACCTTATCTGGACTAGTCAATGGATGGTTATGGTCAATAGAAACCTTGGATACTGTCCACACATCATCAATAGAAATTTTGAAGTCGATCCGAGCCATACAGTTTGTTCTGGTCTCAGCTTGGGGTTTCTTAGTGAACACTATACCAAATTTTGTTTGCTACAGGCAAATGTACGATATTTCAAACTACCGTCTTTTCTACGCTCTAGGTATAATTTCTTGATAGTAAAACCTAGTCGTTTGGCATATTGATTATAAACATTGTATGCTGCAACTTCACCATTGAACACTATACCAATAATTGGAACAACTGGGCGACCAAAACTAGTTTCCCCAACTACATAGGCTCTGTTTGGGGCTACTGGCCGCCTGCTTTTGTGGGTGCAGCCAGTAGAATTAGTGGGAGTACTGTTGTTTAGGGCGGCTATTGCTGGGCACCAGCGATTTTTCGCTGCTTGGGAGAAGCAACTGATTAGCTGCTTCCCTAGGGAATCAGCTCCTCGCCTCGCGAAATCCACTCCTCGCATCTGTAGCTATCGCCTGCTTCCATGCCTCGTCGAGCTGCTCCCCCACTGACCTCCGCCGCCTCGCCCACCTCGATCACCGACTCCACCGGCCGACCTCCTACTCCTATCTCCAGTGCCTCATCGAGCTCGAGGACCAGCTCTGCCAACCTCCATCGCCAGATCCAGCTCCACCGACCTCCAGCGCCCATTCCAGCTCCGCCGTCCTCTTCCTCCAGCCTCGCCGACATCTGCGTCCAAATCCATCACCGACCGTCCAGCTCCTACCCCCGCCTCTGCTGTCCAAACCCATCACCGACCTTCCAGCTCCTATGCCACTCTTCTACTGGTTCCACCTCTAGCACCATTGTCGACGTCCAGCTCCTGTGCCCACCTCTGCCGGTTTGGACCGTCCAGCTCCAGCTCCGCCTCTGCCGGTTCCCATCACCCACTAGCGCCTGCCTCTGCTATCCATCTCTAGGTCTGCCAGCTCGCTTTTTCTCCTCTACAAGCCTCGTGGGTCTGCCCCACCTTCCTGTATGCTCCTAACACGAGCGATAAAAAATCGTTGGGGTTATGCATAAAGACACTTGATGTTGTAGTTTGATCAAAAAGCATTAGATCAAATTATGTATTAATTTGAGTCCATTTGAGACCCGAATAGATTCAAATTAGACCTAGATCGATATTAATTGAACCGATGGTTCAAATCAATTGATCTAAGGGCATGATTAGGGCTTGGCGCTTGCTCATGAAGTATAGATTGCATCATTGGGCTTTAGACTCAAAATGGAGTAGATAGTAACACTCAGTCATGATATATGAGTGTGATTTGACCAATGTTTCACCACTAGGGAATGCACTGATGACACCAAAATATACAGTATATTTTGTATCATTTTAGATATCTTTCCATGCTAAATTGAGGATCTTTTACTTGTTTTTATATTGAATTCATCAAATATTGCAAAGTCTACTTCTATTTTGGTTTTTCATGATTTTCAGGCAAAAAGACATTATTTTGGAGTGTTTTCAAGCAAAATCAGACACATAAAAGAATTCTCATCATCAAGAAGAAGATAAATGACAAATTTCATATAAAACGGAGTAACTCCCCGAAATACGGTAGTGTCATAATATATATTACGGTACCGTATTTTGGTACGATACCGTAATATCGAACCACTGCCTTAATTTGGAGAAATTCCGAACAGAAGATTTTGTTGATTTTATGGCACCACTGTAAATAATTATACGGGCCGTATTTTGGAGCGTTTCAAACCAAAGACTTTTGCTCATTTTACGGCACGACCGTAAACCATTTCACGGTGCCGTATTTATCAGAGATTTTAGACAAGAGAACTCGTCAGATTTTACGGCATTGCCACAATAACTTTTACGGGCTGTAATTTTGACACAGGGTTCACAGAACCAAAATACGGCATTGCCGTAAAATAGTTTACGGCCGTAATTTCCATTTAAAAACGTGATTTTTACGGGCCCAAAACTTGCGCGGACCATATCTTTTGATCCAAACCTCCAAATTGAGATCTGAAAGATGCTACAGACTTGTCTTTAAGAGGAGAAGACACACGAAGTGAAAGGATGCATTTTTATCCAGTATTGAGGGAGCAATCGACAGAGAGGCAATTAGGGTTTGGCCTCACGCCGAGAGGTGTAGAGGGCACCTCAGGCCATGATTTTCACGCAGAAGCTTCACTTGGAGGAGAAGACAACACTCCAGAAGTTTCAGAGGAAAAGGAGTTCAATCGGAGAAGAAATCAAAGAAAAGGGAATCGCTGCCACTGTTCATCGATGCCTCCTTGCAAAATACGGCTGTGAAATATTCACAGCCGTGCTGTATTTTCTTAACTCTTCTTTTCATTTGATTTTTGATCTTCTGAAACTATGGTTTATTGTATTTCTCTTTCCATGCTAGCTTAATCATATTTTGGGACATGGGTGTAATTCACTTTGATTTTTTAATGATTAGATAATCTTTTCTTTCGTCAGAATAATCTTTATTATGATGATTCTACTTATGTGATTGTCTGTCTTTGATTCTCCATAGATTGATGTTATTATTCATGTTTTTGAGTTTTCGCAATAAGGACCGAAAGATGACTTGCTTGAGAACTTGGAACCCTAGAATTACATATTAGGAACTCTCTTAGGTTAATTCTTTATTATTTGATTTTAGTGATTTTATTGCCATGATGATAATTTGAATCTAGGGTAGAGTC
Source organism: Costus lasius (assembly GCA_027563935.2). NCBI lineage: Eukaryota > Viridiplantae > Streptophyta > Magnoliopsida > Zingiberales > Costaceae > Costus > Costus lasius. The sequence continues at coordinate 108,591,493 of CM050453.2, forward strand.
GAGTTATCAAACGTGGAGATCTTGCACGAAAGTGAGGATCGGAACGTTGGAGAACTATAAGTAGAACTTATGTTGAGTCTCTGATGCACGAAAGTGATCATTGAGAATCCACTTGAGACAATCAACTTAGAATTCGGATGCACGAAAGTGATCTCGAGTTCTTTGATTGATGATTTACTTACCTTTGGCGTTGGGATAGATCTTGCGCGAAAGCGAGGATTGATCCCTGCATGATTGTCTGCACGAAAGTGGGATAATCCCTTTATGAAGTAAATTAAGTCTTTATCATGATAAGATTAGTCTGACGACCTTTTATTTAAATCTAGTCATTAGAATCAAGGAGGATGAAACCCTAGTCCCAATGTTTCTCTCTGATTATCTCTACGCTCTTTTTATTGTTCACTTGCATTATAATTAATCACTTAGCTAGTAAGAATACAACTATTTGGTACTTTACAATTAGGTCTCTGTGGTTCGATATATTTCTTTATTACTTCGAGTATCCGTGCACTTGCGGATCACAACAAGTTTTTGGCACCATTGCCGGGGACTTTAGTTTTGTTAATATCAAAATAGTTGTTAGTATTGCTAGACTAGGTTTTATTTATTTTAGATTTAACTTTGTTTTCTGTTTTTACAGGTTTTGGATTTTCCCAAGTTGTGACAGAACTGTGATTTCTGAAATTTGTGAATTGCTTGTGTTTTATCTTTTTCTATTTTTTTATATATTCTGAAAAAAAAATAATTTGATTGATTGGTGTTGGATTATCCTTTTGTTCTTGATAGATTTGAAAATATGTCTTTTTATCACAATTCATAGGCATCTGAAAGAGGCAAGGTATACATGCCACAAGGTGAGCATAAAGATTATTCACGATGCACTCTTGCAGATATATTGAAATTTCACTCTATTCCTTCTATTAGATGCAATATTTGTAAATCTAATGATCATTATGCTTCTGAATGTCAATTTAGAAATCATGCAAATCACAATTCATCATGGTATCAAGATGATCAACATGATTCTAGGTCTTTTTATGTTGATTGCTCTGATCATGTTTCTAAACCATGCTTTGAGGACACTGAAAATTCTAGCTTAGAGTCGATGCTTGAGAAATTGAAGATCATAACAAATAGAAGTAAGGAAATTGAAAATCTTTAGGGGATGATTAGTCAACTTGCTTCTCAAGTAGAATCTTTAACTGCTAATTCTAAAATTTTGGAAACCCAGAGAGCACAACAAGATTGTTTATTTGAGTTTGATTTGGAAGCTAAAAAACTTGATTTAGAAAAATTCCCCTCTGATTATTATTGTTTTGAGATTGAGCCTCATGTGAATATTCATGAATCTTACTCTAATTTTGATAATTGTGAAATTGATTCTTTTGCTAATTTATTTGTAGAAAATTTTGAGGAAATTGAAATTAAAAACCCCTCTTTTGAGGAAGTTGATTCTTTTGATGATGCATCATTTGTGGTTAATTCTGATGAAGGACATGCGGGGGTTGATTTAGAAAAATCTTATTCTAGTTTTGTTGGTAATTTTGAAATTGATAAATTATTTGATTGTGAGCATGGGGAAATTGATAAAAATTTGAATGTTACAAATACTGATGAATCTCACTCTGATGTTTTGCCCATATCTTTTGTTGAATCTTTTGATGTATCTGAAAATTTGAGCTTTATTGAGGAATCTATTGAAAGACATAAAACTTATTTTGATGATCCAATGCTTATATCTTGTGATCAAAGTCCTATTGCAATTGAAGACATGAATTTGAAGTAAGGATTTATGATTTTGTTTACTGACAAATTTAGGAAGATTATTGAATATCCTTTTAGTAGAGTTAAAAATTTTGAATATCTTGATTTCTGCATATTTAAGAAAGCCACTTTGATTGTGATTTATATGCAATTCTGGATTTTTGGATTAATGGCTAAACTTTTTGGACAAAGAAAATGCATAAAATTATTTGCTCTTTACATTGGAACTGATTCACCTGCTTCACCATGAGATTTGATTTTTGGTCAAGCTATGGACCTAAAAATTAGCGCTTCTTGGGAGGCAACCCAAGCACTCTCATTTTAGCTTTGTTTCTTTTATTTTAGTTTATTTTTAGAACTAATTTATAATCTCTTTTTGTAGGTGAAAACAAGTTTTGGCGCATAATACGGCACCGCCGTAATTAGTTTTACAGTACCGTATTTTCAGTTCGTTTTCAACAGAAAGTTTTATGATTTTTACAGTAGGGCCGTAACATCTTTCACGTGCCGTAATTTTGAGTGATTTCCTTCCCGAGAGTTTTTTGAAAAATACGGCAGTACCGTAATGTGCTTTACGGTGCTGTAATTTGAAACCTGCTTTCTACATTCTGCTTACTTGACTGGGTATTTTCTCGCTGCGATTTTAAGAAACTGGGTTGGAAAAATTTTTGATCTTTGGCACCATCACGAAGTACTCATCTTTGTCTATCATCTGGATATTTTTGCTGAATTTTAAAGTCTATGGATCATTCTAAAACATATAGTATCTTTTCGATTCTAATTAATTTCTGCAGCAATTTTTTCTGACTAATCTAATTAGCACTTTTGCAGCAAGTTTTTAAGATGCTTAAATAACTTGAAACCCAGATTTTTCACATGGTATATGAAGAACATGTGTCGTTCTATCTCGTGGATTAATTGTTTTCATGATTTTATTTTCTGATCATTTTAGGACACATGGCAACTTTTTGAATCTGATTAACTTTTGTGCAGTTTTTGCAGTTTTGTAATCTGATTAGCCTTCTTTCTACTGATGCCCTAAATTTCTGATAGATTTTTATCCTTTGATTTTCATACGTCTGAAAAGAACATATCTTATTCTATTACATGGTTCTGTTCGTTTTCTTATTGGATCATTAAATCTTATTTTTGGGTATGACTACTTTTCATAAAAAATTCAAAAACTATTTGATTTGCTTTCTACTTGTTATTGCTTCTTTTGCCTCTAGATCCAGAAATCTTCAAGAGCGACTGTCTTCTACCTCTAGCCACCACTGCATCTGTCTCTGACATCACTATTTTCAGCCGTCGATACTGAATTATACCATATGCAGATTCTTACTTCTTCTACTGCCTCTATTTCCATTGATTTGATTTATTTATACAGTAGACTCTTCAAATATTTGATCCTCTTGTGCAGTGGATCATAATTCATTGAGTAAACATCTCGTAAGTCTTTATGTATAACCAAGGCACACAGGCTTATATATTTATTCTATAAGTCTCGTGGGTCTGTGTAAAGTCCAATCTGTGAGTACAATCTGGTAAAGAAGGAGGAAGCACACAGACTGGGGAGTACATGGGGTCCCTTGGTTATACGAAGGGACCCCATGTACTCTTCACAGATTAGACATAAGCCGTATTCAAATGTCGTTAATGTATTGAAAGACTTTCATGTGTTGGCATATTCTCAACTAGTTCATCATGACATCATTATGAACTTAAAGAGTCTGTATGTCCACATTCATGTTAAAAAATAGAAGAGATGTTTTTAACATACAAAATGGACTGTAGGATCAAACATTAGCTGAGAGAGGTGTCAAACTATAGTTTGGCTGATTCCATCTTATGCAGCAGACTTTCATGTAGTTTCACAAACTACAGGGCCCAATGATAGGGTTGCACTATCATGATGAACTATCATGATTTTGTATGTTTTCACATCTGTCCATATTATTAAGTTTGATATGTAAAGGCAAATATATATTTCTCCTCATCATTTGACTAATTCTTAATTCAAGATACCTATGGTATAAAGGCCTTATACCGTATTTCTCCAATGGAGTTGGCTGAGCTTCGTTAGCAATTGAGTGAATTGCTCGAAGCCGGGTTCATTCGGCCTACGGTATCGTCTTATGGAGCGCTGATCCTCTTCTAAAAGAAGAAGGATTGGTCACTAAGGTTCTTGGTAGACTATAGAACCTTGGATAGGATAACGGTGAGAGATTGTTGTCTTTTACTGCTTATCCCTGATCTGGTAGATCGACTAGGGAAATCATTGGTTTTCTTAAGGCTAGACCTGAGAGCAGGTTAATTAGCAAATTCGCTTCGCCGCGGGCAACGAATAGGAAAACCATATGAGTAGCCCGATATGAGTCCTTAAGTTCCAAGTGATGCCCTTTGAACTTCTAAAGCCCCTTCTATGTTTTGTCATTTGATGAATAAGTGTTGACCCCTTTTCTTGGATGACTACATAGTTGAATATCTGGACGATATCGTGGTGTTGAGGGAAAAACCAACTGTATTTGAAGTTGAAAGAAATTCTCATTTGTGGTGAATGAGATTTCTTTCTTTGGTCTTGGGATGGACCATGGATAAGTGCGCATGGACAAGGTAAAGGTCCAAGCCATTGCGGAATGGTGCGTGCGCCCTCTCAAATGGAACCTAGTATAAAGTTTTCTCGGTGTGGTGAACTTCTATTGAAAGTTCATCAAAGGCTGTTCGAGGATAGCCTTACCCTCAGTAACCTACTGAAAAGGGAACTCGAAATGGGAGTGACTTGATCGGTATCAGTCGGCCTTCTATAGTGAAGGTCCATATCGCCTTTAAACCGATCCTGAAGTTACCCGACTTCAGTATGCCTTTTGAGTTTCACACTGAAGCTTCGGACCAAGCTATCGGTAGTATGCCTTTATAGGATGGGTATCTTTTTGCTTTGGAGAGTTGAAAGCTAATATGACTGAGCGATGGTATTTGACCACGAGAAGGAAAAAGGTGGTAGGAGTCCACTATCTCTGGACACGGAGAACCTTCTCGGGGTTATGAAGTCCGACAACATGACACCACATAAAAGAGGTTGTCGGCAAAATAGGCACGTTGGCCGAAATTCTTGGGTGAATTCCAGTTCCAGAGGAAACATAAATCGGGTAAAGGCAACGTGTTTCCTTATGAGCTTAGTAGACTAAATGCCCTCGTGTGTTGTACCCTCTCCCGAGTGGACGGGGATCTGCTAAGCAGAACAAAGACAGCCTCAGCTTTTGATAGAGAGAATCAAAAGCTAAGTTCAACAGATTATGTCGGGCATGATTTGACAATACTATTTGGGTCCAAATGATATATCGTGGCCAGAGGCAATAGGCCACTAGTCCCATCGATGGGCGGACTGCGCCGGGAGCTACTGAGGGAGCTCCATGGTAGACTTTGGGCAAGACATCCAGGACAAGAGTGGATAGTTGTCTGTCAGCACGTCTGTGCTATTAGCCCAATATGTGCATAAACATGAGGATGTATGTCCGCACTTACCAAATTTGCCAGGAAGGTAAGATCGATTGGAGACTAGGGACATGATTGTTACAACCACTGTCTGCTCCCGAGACGTCCTGGACAAGGGTGTATGAGGAAATCAATGTGGAAACAAATGTGCCTTGACCAAGTATGGTTGGGCATTGCAGCGCGCCAGCGCCTGGAAATTGGAATGGATAATCAAATCTGAAAAGCTTACCAATCTATCAAGATATTATTCTCTCTGAAGGTAATTAATAGTGGATGTGACACTGTATCCTCGTGCGCAAATTATAGCTGGGCAATAACCTTGTTACTTTTCTTCTTATTATTCTTTTTTTTCCTAAATACTGACTTTTGTGTACTGCATCATATACTATTCAATACTTCATGATATAATCATAACAGTAGCCACATGAGCATACAAAAAGAACTAGGTTAGAGTTGTTGTCTTCCAAACCTGTTTGCAGTTCTAAATGCATTCTCTTTTTTTTCATATTACTTATCAATTCCATTTTTAATTTGAGGGAGATTTTCTTGTGAAGTGATATTCAACCTAACTTAAAAAAAAAAAGATTTATGATTGTTTAATTTTAATTGAACATAATCAGAGTTACTGTGTCTTAATTTGAACATATAGGAACTCTTATAGAGGTATGTGCATATTTACGTTTTAGTTTAATTGATAAAGATCTTTTGTTAACGAGGTCTAATTCATACATATTAAATTTTTCAAAAAATATTTTCATTTTTAATATCATTCCTTAACTATTATACAATAATTGATAATCATGAATCAATATTTTGTTATTCTTTAATGTGTTTTCAATCTACTAGATACAATACTATATTATTAGTTTATTTTTATTTATCTTTTTTCATAGACAACTAGAACATGCAGCGCCTCTTGCAATTTACTTGGTTGAGTAATACAAATATAATGAATTTTATTCTTAAATTGAACCCATTAACTCTAAAAATTCAAATAATATTATCTAGTTCTCTTATAAAGTTATTACCTTCCCCGCAGCGGTCGACCGGAGGAAAAAAAAAATCCCAAACTGGATTCCCGCCAATATCCCGATCTGGTACCCCATCGGACGCTCCATATCAACGAAGAGCCTTCTATCACCAATCCAACGGCAGATATGTGCCGTACTGGTTCCCCTCCCATCGTCAAAAAGGACCTCCAAACCTTGGCCGCGCACACCGAGCCACTCGGCCCGTGAGCAAAGCCATACGCTTCGTGTCCGAACCGAGGGCTTCTTTCTCCGTTGAAATTTTCGCAAAACATCTCCTTCTCCCTTTCTCTCTCTTATCTTTTTCTCCAAAAAAATCCCCCACTTTTCATGAACGGCGAAATGGGGGGAGTGAGAGAGAGCGAACGCACTCGCACAAGGTGATCGCGCGCCTGTCCATCACGGAACCCTGACTCTAAGCGCGGATTTGGAGCTCAGAGGAACCCTAACCCTAGCTCGGGGACGAGAGTCGTTGTCATTTCCCCGTCAACCGACGCCATCAATCCGCACCGCCCACGGTGTAGCGATCCCTTGTCCCGCCAGTCACAAATCGAGCCCTCGATCTGCTGCCCTGCGCTGCGGTAGGTGATGGATTGTCCTCCTCCTGGATTTTCCCCTCGCCTAATGCTCCCAATTTGGATGGGGCGTGGCGAAAAATGCTTGCTGGTTACTCTCTCTGTTGGAGTTGGAACTTGGCATGGAGTGCCGGGAGTTGGGTGTGGGCTGTGCTGTTTTTCTAGAGTACTTAGAAGGCTTTTGGTTTTTGCTCCTAACTATGTCCTTGCAGAGTGAGCTAGAGACATCTGGATTTGATTGCTCTATTTCTGCCTTCAGCGTGATTTAGCTCTCTGTTCTCTTCTGCGTTTTAGTAGGCCGCTTTATATTTTGCATAACTGGAGCCTACAGTTTAGTATATGCTCTTTTGATCTCAAGATTAGGACAAAAATTATGAACTGGAAATTTGGTTTTGGAAGCTTTACTTGCCATATTTTACTTTCTTTTTGTTGCCAAACATGCGGGTTATTTCTTCGCACATATTGGGGTAGCAGTAAATGCTTAGTGTTTTCATGTAGGGTGAGTGAGCTGTCTGAGAAATGTATTATATTGTCTTTTTTTTTTGCTTTTATTTTCTTAGACAACATGTAGACTGTGCGACATTCGTTCATGGAAATATTCTTCTAAATTTAAAGTCGAATTGGTCTAACTGAAACGTACAACCTTTTGTGGGGTGACAAGTCCACTAGGGGATCGTGTCTTACCTAGAATTCCTTGTTTGTCCCTGCATACTTTATATGGCCCAAAGTTATTTTCCTGAGTAAGGTTTGTAAGTTTTTAATGATTGCATTTATTAAATGGCTGTGGAGTACAAGTTTAATATAGGAATCAAATTGTCTTTTGAAGAGTTAATTCACTTTTTTAGTGTAGCTACTACGCTGACAAATGAATCTCAAATGAATCTTATTGTGTCAAGTACTCAATCACTATTTTTGCCTTTTTTTTGTTTGTTAGTATTATTAATGCCATTTTGTACTATAGCAAAAATATTAAAACATTTTTCTTTTGATTGGTCCAGAACAATGCCAATTAAAATTATAGGTGATAATTTTCCAGTATGACTCTGAAGAGTTTGCTTTTGTAGGGAACCTCGTCCACAAAGATGAAACGATTAGTCTAAAAATCCCAACCTACATATTCAACCATAAATGGAAATGAGACTGGCCTCTATCTTCAAAACGAGCTGTTTGCTTATAGTGAGCAACTTCCTAGTTGCTTTTAAATAGGAAGTTAACAATAAAAGAAAATTAAATTTCTCCACTAAGTTTTAACTGGATTCCTGAAGTAACAACGTACTTCATAGAAAAGTACTACCAAAATAGAACTCTCAGCAACATATTGCTCTTACCATATCAATTGGCTTCTCTGACCATCTAGTGAGATGATGAAATGGGGCAGTGAACATGCTAGAACTACTAGAGTGAGAGCCTGCAAGCATCGGTTACGAGACTTTGCATGTGAATTTTAGTTGGTAATGTTTGTGTTGTAATACTGGTTTCTATCATTCATGCATATGATATATCTATGGGCTCTCGGGGTAACAAATGTATAATACTAGCAATAGTGTAATGCTTGATTTCTTTTACATATGAGTATGTTTGGTGTTACCTTCCTGAGTAGTCGACTTTAGTTGTCTGCTCAGGCCTAAATTCATAATCAACAGTGTTTTGTTGTACAATTAGGTCTTATTCTGGACACAGAGCAACGTGTGGGAGACATTCTTGTTTCTTATTTATTAGTTGTCATTCATTCAAAGAAAGATAAACACCAAACTCACATTCAGAGAGAGACGTATGAAATACATGTGGAGCACATTCTTATTTTTGATCTATTGGTTGTATGAAATATCTGTGTGTATACGCAAGTAGGTGCATTTCTCATTTTAAATGATATACGGTAGAATCTTGTCTCCATGTGCAAAATTAACAAGTGAACATCATGCTGCTATAAATTGCAGCTAAATGCATCGGTATGTGATTTTTGCTTTTCAGTCTGAAAGAATATGGATGAACTGATTTTCTAGTCTGCCTCGATCCTTCTTGTTTTGTTGAAGTTGAGTTGTCTCTCTTTATTTCTCTCGTTTGTAATACTTCGATTAAGCATCGGTCGTGTTTTTATCCCAAGTGCACCAGCTGTTGCATCTGACTTCTTCTTGGATTCTAATATCATCTTGTATATATAAATTTGTACATACACATTTATATATTCACACACAAACTTGTACATATATATACATAGATCACAAGTTGACTCGTCATCCAGGTCAGTGAGTATATGGTAGTTGCCATAGTGAATGTATAAATAGTTGCCTCATCTTTCACTAATCATTCACCTCGTAACAGCATTAAATGAAACACTTCGTCTTCAACATGCATGCGTCCGGCCCACCTTCAACTTTCTCAACTCCCATTGCTTTCAATTGTGTAATAGAATTTGTAAAGATGCTTGAGTTGGCTGGTAAGCATGATTGTGGTTTCAAATCTCTCTTATTCTTCAATAAGAGAAACTCACTAAGGCAATGTTTCTTTGGAGGGATGCAAAAATAAAGGAAAATCAACAGGGAAGGAAAACAAGTCAGCATGGACTGATTATGTAGTCACGTGTGTGCCAGATCGCACGCTCATGGATGCCACACACGTTTTGGGGGGGGGGGGGGGGGACAGCACTAGGGGGAGGTCGTCGAGCTCCCGACACGGAGGGGGAGGGGCTTCTGCAAACAACACCGAGGGGAGGTTGGCAATGCAGGGTGGACAACTCCAAAATGAAAGGGAGGGGGACGAGCCTCCGCGGACAGCGCCGGGGGAGCTCGGCGATCTCCAGCGTGCGGGTGAGGGGGATGAGCCTCGACAGTGCCGAGGAGAGGCAAGTTGGAAAGCAACAATGGCAATGGCTAGGAGCTTGACGGAGGGGAGCAGGAGGCGACTACAAGGCCAAGAGCTCCGTGATCCTTCCCTAATAGTGGCGAGAGAGAGATGGCAAGGCCACATAGGGAGCCTGAAGCACCTCGATTTAATCGACGGGATCGAGAGGATGATGACATCATTCGATTTGTTCGATTACAGATACCGACCTTTGACGGTAATCTTGACCCATGTGTTTTCTTGGGTTGAATAGTTGCTATAGAATAATACTTTGACTGGTGTCTCTTACTAGAACATCGTAAGGTTCGATTAACAAGTTTGACTTTACAAGGATCAGTAAAACTTTATTGGACAAACATAGAAAACAATTAGCATGCCAACGTCAGCCACCTATAGACATATGGGATGAGATGAAACTTAAACTGCATGAAAAATATGTTCCTACCCATTTTAGGAAACATTTTCTTGAACAGTACCATAGAGTGCGTCAAAGTACTAGTACAGTCGTTGAGTACATGGCTCGCTTTGATGAGCTCATGATTCGTTGCGACGTGCACGGAGACCCAGAACTAACTCTGGCACGGTTTGAACAAGCCCTACGCCCTGAGATTCGTCGTGAAATGGTGCTTCACACTATTGATACAATCGAAGTGGCCTTTCAACGTGCATCTGAGATAGAGCACTACCAAAAATTTGAATTTCGTCGTTCCACACTATCGACCCAATAGAGACGTAATCTTGACACAACTAACCGACCCCCTAGAGCCACTGAACCACAAAAATCAAATGTACCACAAGCTATAGAGAAAGAAAAGATCCCACTTAAACGAGATGTCAACATTATAGCTTGCTACAGATGTCATGAAAAGGGTCATTACGCATCTGAATGCCCAAAACGATCACTATATATCAGTGATGAAACACAATCACATGTAGAAGAGGATGAAGATACAGAATATGTTAATCATGAGTTTGATTAACATATATATATATATATACATATATATACATATATACACATATATACATATATACACATATATACATATATACACATATATATACATATATACACATATATACATATATACACATATATACATATATACACATATATACATATATACACATATATACATATATACACATATATACATATATACACATATATACATATATACACATATATACATATATACACATATATACATATATACACATATATACATATATACACATATATACATATATACACATATATACATATATACATATATATAAGCTCAGACCACAGCCCATAGCCCGGTAGTCTAGGAGTAGGACCCAGCTGGCCCATATTTAGCTTTTATCGTCCTCGAAAAAAGTCCTAGCTCGTCTTCTCATCGCCTCGCGCTGCTGCCTAGTGATTCTTCATCGTTGTTGGTGGTCGCCGCTTGTCTTCTCCTCATAGCCGCCGCTGCTCGTCTTCTCCTTGTCGCTTCTCACCGTCGCCATCAAGTTCGCCTTCCAGAGCCTGACGCCGGTGACTCATTGCAATCCCTCGGGCAGTTCTCTCCTGACATCGCCATCAAGAGCTCGCCTTCCAGAACCTGCTGTCGCCCATCTTCTCCTTTCCAGTTCAGGCGAAGGTTTGTCTTCGGTGCATTTATTTTTTGTCAAATAGGTTTATTTACTTCAATCTCATACAAATTTGCCTCATTCCATGTCACTCTAATATTCCTGAGGGCACGAGGAAGAGAGTTTACCGACAGTGAGAAATAGAAATTTTCATTTTAGAACAAATGCGGAACTTTACTTTCAAAAATGCAATGCTGCAGTTTGCAGTATTGTTTGCTGAAAAAATCCCATTCTCTTTTGTATAGTCCGTAGCCTTCTGATGGCTTATTAGACAAACAGAAATGTGATGGTACATACAAATAGGAAAAGTTAAGCAAGTAATCTTGAGTTCCTTTTATGCGAGGAACCAAATGTTCAAAGCAGATAAATGTCACCAGATTTAAGAATTCTTATAAGCTATAGACAGTGGAAAAAACAGCATTTTGGAAGCAGGAAACTCAAGATTCGTAGTAACAGGAATTCAGTTTGAAAAAGAATCATCTAATTTGTCTGCGATTCCTGTTATGCTCACAACAAGAAGTGATATTTTTCCAACTTAAGATTCTAATGACATCTTTTTAACTCCACACAATCATTACACAAGCAACTCATCATTTTTCTAAAAGTTTTCTCTCTTGCCAAGAGTATAGCTTTAATAGCAAACAATCCTTTCACCCTTGATATCTTCAAGTTGCAAGTCTATTTTCTTTTTTTCCTTAATAGTAGGGGCTTATAAAACATTATATAGTCCTTTTTTACTTCATCATCTGGTTTGAAGTTTCATTAATATAATTGTAATGTAACTGAGGGTTCAAAATCTAGCTCGTTGTAAGAGCATATATAGTTGGACATTTCATTTATCATCAATAATTTCCAAATGGAATCATATCTATTTAAAACATAATCACACAAAAAAAAGTTAAAACACATAATGAGTTAATGTATGTTTAAAACTAAAACTAAGATAATTACAAAAGAAGAATTAAAATAAAGTTTGCCTCTTCTTAATATTGTTAAATATGATTGTTTAAATAAAACATATGACAAGTTTCTTATATAAATTAACTAGTTGAAGCACATTGTTGAGAGGAAATGCTATGTCAGAATATCCCTTTAAAGGCATGTCTAGGAGTAAATATATTTATCAAAGAACCTATCAAATCACTAAGATATCCCAAAGTTAAATAAAAATTTGCAAACCAAGTAGTTGATTGCCTAATTAGATCATTGTCATTTTGTAAAATGTTTTAGCATTGAAATAAGCAATGTTCTTGAATAAATAAGTAGTTATTTTCTTCCACTTATACATGATCAATTGGTGAATGTTCATCTTCTTATCAAAATCTTATTAAGGGCCAGTTTGGTTCTGTTGCGCTGTCGTAACTGCATTATGATTGTAGAACTTGCTGTTACAGGTTTTTAAGAGTGTTTGTTAGAATTGCTGTTGGTACCGTTGTTTATCTATCCATCCATCAACTCAAGAATTACTTGTCCTTTTTAATTTAAGTTGTATTTTTCAAGCATATCCACTACCTTCTTCACTTATTCTTTTAGGGCATGTTTCCTTCGACGGAAAACACAAGGAAACATGTGGAAAACTAAATTTTCTGTTGTTTCCTTGGGCGGATGGATTTGGAGGGACAGAAGAAAGGGCAGCTACAGTTTCCTTTTTTGCTTCTGCCCTATTCGGACAGAAGAAAAGGCATCGAACAGATCGATGCCCTCCAGCACGCCTCCGTCTCCTTGCCATCTCTCCCTCGCCACCATTAGGGAAGGATCACGGAGCTCTTGGCCTTGTAGTCGCCTCCAGCTCCCCTCCGTCGAGCTCCTAGCCATTGCCATTGTTGCTTTCCAACTTGCCTCTCCCCGGCGCTGTCGAGGCTCATCCCCCTCAGCTGCACGCTGGAGATCGCCGAGCTCCCCCGGCGCTGTTCGCGGAGGCTCGTCCCCCTCCCTTTCATTTTGGAGTTGTCCACCCTGCATTGCCAACCTCCCCTTGGTGTTGTTTGCAGAGGTGCCTCCCCCTCGTGTCGGGAGCTCGACGACCTCCCCCTAGTGCGTGGCATCCATGAGCGTGCGATTTGGAACACACGTGAGTACATAATCAGTCCATGCTGACTTGTTTCCCTTCCCTGTTGATTTTCCTTTACTTTTACATCCCTCCAAAGAAACACTGCCTTAGTGAGTTTCTCTTATTGAAGAATAAGAGAGATTTGAAACCACAATCATGCTTACCAGCCAACTCAAGCATCTTTACAAATTCTATTACACAATTGAAAGCAATGGGAGTTGAGAAAGTTGAAAGTGGGCCGGAAGCATGCATGTTGAAGACGAAGTGTTTCATTTAATGCTGTTACGAGGTGAATGATTAGTGAAAGCTGAAGTAATTATTTATACATTCACTATGACAACTACCATATACTCATGACCAGGATGACGAGTCAACTTGTGATGTATGTATGTATGTATATATACAAGTTTGTGTGTGAATATATAAATGTGTATGTACAAATTTATATATACACACACATATGCGTGTGAGTATATATAATGTTATACATACATACACATGCACACATACATTCTGCGCAATGTGTCTTCATAAGGTGTTAAGGTATGTAGTTCTATAATCACAATCTTCTTATGCTATACATATATGTTCTGTATTTGAACTATTGGTTCTCTTGAAGTTTTACTTTGTATATAACTCTTTTAGAGATGAAAAAGATCTGTACAATACAGCATTGTTAATACTTTTGTTTATTTGTACTTAACCATTGTACATTCTGGTTGTTCAATTGGTTGTTGGGCATTACATAACAGAATTGTTAAGCAGAATACTTCATATACATACACATGCATGTATGTATGTATATACTTATGCTATATTGGTTTTGTGATCTTCTTTCGACCTGCCTCTGCTCCCAGTGAGGTGACACATCTGTCAAATGGAAGAACAATTTATACTTCGTGTTCCTCCATCTGTAGCAGAGCGAATTGAACGGCTTCTGAATGAGAATACCTCTACTGCTGATGGCCCATTAGATATATCATTTTCAGGTGATCCTTAAGTGGTATTTTTTAAATTGTTATTGTTGTAATCCTGTTAGGTACTTTCTTCTCTTAAGAATAATAGGAAGCGCTAAGTTGTTTGGAATTTTGTGCAAGTATGCTAAAAATGGTATTGACTTCAACATTTCTGTCCTTTTGGAACTTCAAGCTACAAAGGTCTGTAACAAGATCAGGAATGCCTATCTTAGAAATTTTCCTTTTGGAAGAAGATATTTTTAACAAAGTTATTGCACACGTGCATAGTTTTATTGACATTCAGGTTGAAACTGTCAGAATTTAAATTTCATTACAAGTGAGAAAGATGCATGGGTTTTTATGAGTTCAAAATGATTATTTTCGTTTCTTCTTTTTTGACCCATAATAATCATGAGATAACAGCTATGTGTTATCTCGTTATGCTAGCTTGTTTGAACCAAGCTTTGTTACTTTTGGCGTGTTCTAAGCAGCCTTTGGTTGTAATATGGTGTTTCAATTCATCTCATCTGTGTAGCCTTAACTTTTTAAATATAAAATTCGGTCTTCTAACAATAAAATGTCGATTTTGTTTCCTGCAGTAGATAATGATGCCTTTTAGTATTTCAATACTTCAGTCTGGTTTGATCTGCATATATTGCGACACTAACATGTATGTGTCATCTCATTGATGTGCTAGCTTTGCTTGAACAAAGTAGACTTCTTTTGGCATGTTCTAAGTAGCATTTGCTTAATCATATGGTGTTTTTGTTCGCCTCATCTTTTCTTGTTCCTTGTTGAGAGTTTCTTTATGCGCTGTCTGTAGAGGATGGACGAAGTGGTACATTTATGATAGGCAATGATGAGTTTCCTGCCTCACTTTTGGATCTTCCCTGCATAGTGGAATCGTACAAAACCTACGATGATAATGTGTTGATCAAAACTGCTGATGTTGGTCAGGTGAATAGTGACAGATCATTTCTTAATTTTTAGTGCTCAACAACACAATGTAAAATGTTGTAAACAGATGATCGTAGTAAGAGAAGAAGGTGAAAGTGCTTTTGAAGGTGTCGAGTACAAGCATGGTCTTACGCCTCCCATGAGAGACGCTCGTAGGCGGCGGTTCCGTAGGGAACCTGATTTGAATGTAATTATCATCTCTGATAATCTACTTTATCCTCTAGTATTTTTTTCTGTGTATTTAGGTTCTTATATGTCTTCCGCATGCTTTTCAATGGGCAGCCAGAGGTGGTTCAACGCGTTGAGAAAGATTTACTGAACTTTATGTCTCGCGGTATTGTACCAATTATCCTCCTTGCGTAATACTCTGTAAATAATATTGCTAGTTTGCTTGCTATGAGCAGTATCCGAAAACATAAGTCCTAAAATCTTTGCCCTTTGATGCATCGTTTTTCTTTGCGCTAATTTCGTTGCCAAACTTTTTGTTCATTGGCTGTTAGGATCACATGCTGAAACAGTTACTCCGGAGGCAGGAGGTCAGCGGAAGAAAAATGCTCTAGCGCCTGCTGCAAGGCCTAACGAAATGCCTGTAAAGAGTGCTGGCGGTGAACTTGAAAGAAGTGATTCAGATGATTCATTGTGACTCCAAATTTTGACAAATCTATGCTACTTATTTCTATCATACATATAATGTGTTCAGTTTGGAGGCCCTTACAACCGTGTTGCGGTGTCTTCATGGTCTTCTCATTATTGAAGTAAAAGATGTTATTGGACACGAATTTGGACGACTTTTATTTACCAAATATTCAGTCTTGCAACAACTTATTAGACATTAAACGTATAAAATACCCAACCTCAACAACCTAGGATATTTGAATTTTAAATAATATCTGGTCTTAGCAGGCAATGTATTGAGAAGTTACACTCCGATAGTAAATATCAACATATGCACTTCCTAAATAATATTCCATTGTGATGCGTTAAGGCATTTATTAGATATTGAATTTGGAAGATTATTCGACCTTGATGGCGTGTTGGATATTTTAATTTGAAAAATTATCCGATTTTGATGGTGTACTGGATATTTGAATTTGAAAAATTATCTGGCCTTACGGCGTGTTAGATATTTAATTTGAGAAAAAAAATCCGGCCTTGACAGCGTATTCAATATTTTAAATTGAGAAAAATATCCGGTTTTGCGGTGTGTTTGATATTTTAAATTGAGAAAAAATATCTAGCCTCGTGGCATGTTGGATATTTAATTTGAGAAAAATATCCCACTTTGCATCGTGTTGGATATTTAATTTGAGAAAAACATCTCGACTTGATAGCGTGTTGGATATTTTTAATTTAGAGAAAAATACCCAACCTTGGATATTTAATTTAAGAAAAATACCCGGCTTTGCGGCGTATTAGATATTTTTAATTTGAAGAAAAATACTTGGCCTTAAAGGCGTGTTAGATATATTAGATATTTTATCGTCGGGGTGTAACTCCTAATATGATTGTGTTCGTTAAAGGGTTAAAGTACTTCAAAATCCTAAAAGTTCGCAGCCGGGTGATTTAAATTTTGAATACTTGGTTGAGGATAAATATTATTATTTTTAGTTTTAAAATGAAGATTTTGTCATCTAGAGTGTCGAGCTAGAGTTTAATGTGGGTGATGGAGTTAACCATGCCACGTTTCATTGTTTCATTACATATTTCATTTATAAAATTTGGTGATTTATCACAGCTGGGCTTCCGACGGTACCGCCGGACTTCTAATGGACATGTCCAAACTGCCGAACTTCCAATGGCACGACTCCAATAGGGCGATGGCGTTGATGGTACTGTCGGGCTTCCAATAGTCATGACTGAGTTACCCGAGGATGCTTGCGGTGGCAAGTCGACTGGCAGTAACAGCTAGCTTGGCGGGAGAGAAGGAGCGTCGTTTAGCTTCTGCTTGGGTCAGCACTTGTTTCCGCCAAAGGAAGATGAAGATCGGATTTGGGCTGAGATGTAAGGCTCTGCGCGTGATGCGGCGGCTCTGCCTACTCGTAGACCGCATAAAATCTGGCAAGAGGACAGATTTAAAGTTGGTGGGGACCTATTACGGAGACGATGGATAGAATATCCGGAAGAGGAAAGATCGGGGCGATTTCTCTAGTGATGGCTACTTTCCAAATCCGGAAGCAAGAAGAAACTTAATTTTGCCAAAAATTTCCAAACTTGGATGTATTCTATATGGAATTTTCGGCTGAGAGAATCTAAATCTGCCAAAGATTTCCAGCAGAGTTACGGTGCCCTGAGTTGTACCAAAGTTTCGCCGGCGAGGTTCAAGGTAAGGCATGAATTCTGGTCTTTTTCTAGTAATTTTGTGGACCACTTTCTTGACATTCAATAAACTTCTAGAATTTAGAACAGCAAGGAGTAACAAATCGAAAGGGATAATCACTTGGTTGGAGCAGATTTATGGGATAAATCACAAGGTTGTGTTTACTTAGACGGAAAACTAGGAGATAAATTACTAGTCTGTGTTTACTTAGACGAAAAACTAGAAGGAAAGAATAAAAATATATTAAATTTTGCATCTAAATTTAATATATTTTTTATTTTTTTTCTTCCAATTTTTCGTCCAAAGTTGGCATTTGGAAGCTTCTGGAGTTTGGAACAACAAAGTGATTGTGAATTTGGGCTGAGGTAACAAGAATCCTTTTATTATCCTGCCAGAAATTTTTTACATCGAGTTTGGTTCGTTCTCTTTCTTTTTTTGTCATGCTTTTTACTCTCCGTTTTAGCAGCCTCTCCAATCTCTTTTCTTTTTTTAGTCCCATTTTGTTAATCTCCTCTCTTTAATAGTATTTTTTTTTAGTTCAACTTCTTACCATCTTTCTTTTTATTTTGCCGAGAATTCTCCAGAGCACTCTACAGTCTCTCGGCTCGACTTTTTTTTTTTACTTTTCTATTCTCCTTGACGATTTCCCTCTTTCAGCCTTTAGATAACTATTTCCGGATGGCAATAGATTTTGCTCTAGGAAATGTTAAGAACAGAGAATTGTTTGCTCTAGGAGATTTTACAAAAGGATATTCAAAACTTTGTAGTTAGTTTCCACAAACTTATACAGAAATTCATGATGCAAGTAGCGTATCCTTCCGTAATAAGATATGAATGCAATTAGCACATCCATTTACTTCTACAAAAGTTAATAGAAAATTCACATAGAATAAGACAAATAAAAGTCTCAATAAAATGATTATAAATGCAAGTAACGCACTCATCAACTAAAAAAAATTTCTTAAAAATATAGATTATTATGAGTGCAAGTAGCACACCCATCAACTAATATGACTTTTTTTAAAAATTTCTCTCTTTTTTTTTTATACCTTTGTAGCTCTTCCACTTCTCCTACATAATACCCAAAAAAAAAAAAAAAAAATTCTTTTCCTCTTCTTTTTTCAGTTGCCTAGCGGCCCGAGGGGCTCTTTATAAAAGCTTTGGCATGCATCTGTTTTTTTGGCGATAATTAATTTGATTTGCTTAATTTCTGTCGCTGTTTTGGTTTTACTTCTTTCCTTCGTTATCATGCTGTCGAATTTATATTCTCTCTTTAGCCTTGATCAGCATACTTTCCTACTTTGGTAGTAATTCATCTTTAATTTCTCCTGGCTGATTTGCGTAACTGCTATCGATTCTCTATATTTCAATTCATTTTTTTTATGAGAGAATTGATTGGCATTTATTAGAATTATAGCTTTCCTTCCACAATTTTTACCATCCAATTATTTTTCCTTCCAAAATTTATTGATTGGCAGTAATTCCTTTGTTGTTGTCATGTCGAATGGTATTATAACAAAAAAATAATTATCCAAATTAACATTCCACAATCGATTAAACACATGTACTTAATAAAATTTATTTTAAAAATAATTATCCAATTATATCATTTTTTTTTCATTCCTAACGTGTCCACTAACTTTGAATCTTATTATTATAACAACTCTAACTAACTTGAATTTACACCAAATTGCGAGCAAGAAGAGGATGAGCAAATAACCTTGATTAGTTTGATCTGATTAGCCGTCGAAGAAATTTCAGCATCAAATTAAAATATTACTAGTCGGAAAAGAAACCCAAGTACCTTCCTTGGATCTATTCATACCCTTGCCGGCAGAATGTCAACACAATTATGTCATTATACTTATATAATTTTTTGAGATATATTGGTATTTAATATTATATCTATACATTTATTAATAAATAAATAAAGGAAAATGACAAACGTGGCTGTCTAAAAAAATAAAGCAAAAAAGGAAAGTAAAAAAAATATGTAAAGCAAAAAAAATAAAATATGGCAAAGACTAGTAACGTGATTCATAACGTAATAAAAAAAGAATAATAATAATAAATTGTGTATAATGATATAATTTATCTCACACTCATACCACCATACATAACAACCAAATTTATCTAATCAATTTCACGTTCCCTTAGGCTGTGTTTCCTTGGACTAAAAACTAGGTGAAAAGAATGGAACACACATTGAATCTAATAACATTTTTCTTCAAATTCAATGTGTTTTCCTCCTAATTTTCTATCTAAGGAAACACAGCCTTATTCTTTTCTTATAAACATGAGCATTGCGTGCTGGCTGACATACAGTGTATTGATAATGTTGGAAGAACAAACAAATGAGAGTTATTTATTCTTAGCTAATGTGGGGTGACATTGTAATAAGAAATATTATCCACATTAACATTCCATAAACGATTAAACACATGTTCTTATATTAAATTTAATTTTAAAGTTTTAACAAACAAAATTTCTAAACTAAGTATATACTAATTCAAAATTTTTATTGTTATTTAGGCAATTAGGCTATTGTACAGATTGTTAATGATTACTTATTTCTAGTGTACCAGAATTTGCTGAAGTAGAAAATGTCACAGTGAGTAGGCCTAACCGAACCGTGAGGCTAAAATCCAAACTGAACCAAATCTATCGGTTCAGGAAAAATACTAACTGTTCCCGAACCGATAGACCCATTAATCGATTAATCGGTTAACTATTTTTTTGTTAGGTTAACCACCGGTTTCTGATTAACCAAATCTATTAATCTTTCTACTTCTGGAGTGTGTTTTAGACCTTAATTTCTTATAATTTAGTAATTTACATAGCCCAAAATTAATCATTGACACAACTGAATCTTAAGTTATAATAATAATTGTTGCTTCCCTTCATACAAATAGATAAAAACTAATACTTAATGCTATAAATTTTATTGCAGGTTGCAGCAACTGAAGTGAAGAATGGAAACTCTTACGCTGCGTTTCGGAGGAGGAAAAGAAATCAGGAAAGAAAGGAAATAATAATAGAAAGAAAATAAAGAGGGAAAGAAATAACTGATTTCTCTTTTAGGTCCTGTGTTTGAGTAGGAGGAAAGAAAAGAAGGAAAGACTAAATTATCAAACTAATTATATTATGCATAATACATAAATAATTAGTAATATTATAAATAATATAGTTTACTAATTAAAAAAAATATTATAAATTTCTATTAAATACTTATTATTTAGCACATTATTTATCTATCTTTATTTAATATTATAATTATATTAATTAGCATAGTAATTAAATTTTATGATAAAAAAATATAAAAAATTTTGACAGCATTTCCTCTATATTATAACACAATACCTTTATACACAATATAATAAATTCAATAAAATATAAATACCATCAAAATTCAACACAATAGTACTATAATATAAATATCATCAAGTTCAACAACAAATAGAACATGTCCAACACAATACCATCGAGTATCCATCAAAATACAATAACACAAGTCCAACACAAGTATCCATCAACACTAGCGATCTATTTCAAAGCAGACTATGCATTCATCAGGCGACTCAAAATCTCAGCTCGTAGCCTTTCTGGAGCTGAGAAGAAGAGTTGAGCATCATGTTCTTACTCAGTGGAGCCATAATAAGACCTATAAATAAAACATTTATAAGTATAAAATTGGTAAGCAATAAGGTAGTACTATTGTGGATATGAAGATAGCAAGCAATAAGTATAAAATCGGCAACCCATGCAACTATTCTTACTCAGTGGATATGAATAATAAGGTAGTTCTATTGTGGCTGTAAGCAATAGAACATAGCAATAAGGTAGTGCTATTGTGGTTGCAAGCAATAGAAGATAGCAATAAGGTAGTTCTCTCAATCTCTGCCCTAGAAGAGAGATTGAGGAAGCAAGCTATACCTGGAAGATGCGTAGCAACTCGGTTCTAGCGAGAGGGCGGCGAGTTCGGGCAAGATGGCGGCGAGCTCAGGAGAGAGGGCTGCGATGTTGGTCGAGAGGGGATGGGGCGGTGAGCTCAGATGAGAGGGTTGCAAGGTCAAGCAAGAGGGGAGGGGGCAACGAGCTCGGACGAGAGGGCGAGAGGGAGAGGGGGCGGCGAGATCGAGTGAGAGATCGAGAGGGCGAGGTGGCGGCGAAATCGGGAGAGAAGGCGAGGGTCGGTGAGATTGGGCAAGAGGGTGAAGTCACGAGTGAGAGGATGGAAATTGATTTCCGTCTAATTTGGGGAGAACGTTTTCAAGGGAAAGGAAATGGATTTTTTTCTTTCCTTCCTCTCATTCCCTCCTTTGAAACCAGGGAAATAGAAGGAAAGAATTTTATTTCCTTTCTTTCTCTTCTGATGTCCCTCCTTTGAAACATAGTGTTAGAAGTGAAGAATGGAAACTCTTAGATGCTTGTATAGTTGTATCAACTATCAACCCAAAGGACTTAAGGAAGTGGCTTTAATCGCTGCTACATGACATTGATAAAATTGTAAAAGACTAAGTTCCATTTTAATGGAATAGTTAGAAGTTATAACACAAAGCTGCTTATCCATTCCGCTACATGGCTTTAATCGCTGCTACATGGCTTTAATCGCTGTTTGTTGGAGCACATTCGTTAGATGTGCAGATTGTTCAAGACTTCAAGTTAATGTGTTGCAGTTAATATTAGTTCATTCTAATGTAGTCGAGATAAAAAAGAACAAAGCCGATTAAATAAATTTGATGAACAAAAAATCAATCATTATTAGATATCAAATTTGCTCTATCTTATAACAAATACAATAATCCAAATACCAAGTTATAACCAAATAGTAAATACTAAGTATCAACATAATTATACAAAATACAATCCACCAAATAGCCAAATACCAATTACCATTTAGTCATTTACCAAAACAAAACAAAACCGTAACACAACAATCCAAAACCCAAGTTATAACCAAACAAAACAAATACCAAGTATCAACATAATTACACAAAATACAATCCACCAAATAGGCAAATACCAATTACCATTTACCAAAACAATACACAACAATCCAAAACCCAAGTTATAACCAAACTAAACAAATACCAAGTATCAACATAATTACACAAAATACAATCCACCAATAGGAAAATACCAATCACCATTTATCAAAACAAAACAAAACTATAACCCAACAATCCAAATGCCAAGTTAAAAGAAGCAACACAACAAAACACTAATCAAGTCCCAAATACAAGTTAAGAGTCTATTTGGCCCCGTTATTAATAGCTTTATAACTGTGCTAAACGGTGCTGTATTCTACTGTGCTGCACTGTTAAAATTTATAAGATGTTTGGTTAATAACTTTTTTACTGCCGTCAAAATTTAAAATAATAAATAAATATATTTTTTTAAATAATTTAAAATAATAATATATTTTATTTTCCTTTAGAATTAAAATTTTAAATTATTTAAAATAATAATACCTAAAATTTTAAATAAAATTATGTAAATTACTTTTTTAGAAAAGCAGAAGCTGTAAAAGCATCAAATTGTAGCTTTTTTAACTTTTACTTTTTTACTACTTTTTTTTTCTGCTTTTGTTTTTCATTGCCAAACAGTTGCCTAATTGTTTTCTGCTTAAAAGCTGCTTAAAATCAGCTTCAAAGCGGGGCCAAACAGGCCCTAAGTTACAGCTTACAAAATTGAGCTTAGTCAAGTCAAATACAAAGCTACTAAGTTACAGCTTACAAAATTGAGGTTAGTCAAGTCAAATACAAAGCCACCAAGTTCGCCAAGTCAAATATCAAGTTACAGCTTACAAAACTAACATTGTTCAAATACAAATTACAATCCACTAAGTTCTAAGTTCCAAGTTCCAATCAAATACAAAGCCATAACACTTCCAAGTTCCACAACACCATACAATCATCAATCACTTAAGTCTTTAACAGTAAGACTCATAACATGGGCAGCACATCTCATATGCAAATATTTTTCATTTAAAACAGTACTCTTCCAACTATTAAGTCTTTTCTTCAAGTAATCAATGCATAAGTCATTTGAGCTTGTATTATCTACTGTTATAGTGAAAACTTTATCTATACCCCATTCAAGCAAACATTTTTCAACTAATTTACCAAGCACTTCACCCGCATGACTAGAAATTAGACAAAAATTAATAACTCTTTTATGCAATTGCCAATTATCATCATTGAAGTGAGTAGTGAGGCACATATAATTCAAATTTTGACATGATGTCCAAGTATTAGTTGTGAGGCAAACACGGGAAGACAACTTACTAAAGAATGACTTTAATTCTTTCTTCTTCTCAACAAACAGCTCATAACAATCTCTAGTTACAATAGTACATGAAGGAATGATAAATCTAGGCTACATTTTTGCACAAAATTCATGAAATACCTCTCGTTCAACATACTTGAAAAGCAATTCATCAATAATAATCATTTTCACAAGTGCTTTTCTATAATCTTCTTGACTAAAGGAATAAGCCACAATAGTTGTTTTATTGCCCTTACCCTTATCAGTTTGTTCCATAATTGTTTCTAATATTTTTTGTCTCTTTTCCACATAATTACAATTGTATATTGTACATGTTCCCAAATGGTTAATCATGCCACTAGTACCATTTGTTGTAATATAACTAATTAGAGAAGCACAATAGTTGCATTTAGCTTTTGATTCACTCTTATTCTCATAATCAACTTTAGTAAAATGTTCCCATATCCATGATGCCTTTTTAGTAGACTTGTGTTTACCGACCTTGGAAATATTAGAAGCAGCAGGAGGTTGTTCTTCATTCCCACTTGATGGCACAGATAGGGAAATGACACTTGAAGTTGAACTTATAGGATTAATGTTGTTGTTATCTCCCGCATTCGGTCCACTCTCCATCTGCAATATAAAATAATATATATAAGTTTTTCATTTAGAGGACCAAAGTAAATTTGTTGAATCAAGATAAAAAATCAAGAAAATTTACCTTTATTGGGCACACGGGCGCGATTTGTGGTGGAGAAGAGACTGTCGCTGGTGGGAGAGAAATCAAAACTCAGAGTCTTAAATAGTCACTGGTTTGCTGAGATGATGGTGACTGGTGAGGAAGGGAAACACTTCCCTCAAGCCTCACTGGGACGATGGTGGGAGTAGGGATGGCAAGAAATCCCATCCCCGGCCTGACCCGACCCGAAGTCAACGGGGGAAAACCAGAGTTGACTGGGTCTCGGGTCGGGTTTGGGGAAAACCCGACGGGATAAAGTTGGGTCTGCGTCGGGGTCAGGGTCGGGTATGGGAATTCAGGTACCTGCCCTGAACCTGACCCTGAACTCGCCCCGATTATTAAAATGATAAATTTGCTCCTTTTAAATTATAACCTACTTACTATATTTATAGTAGTTTGATGTTTTCATTATTGTTTATGTAAAAATGATTGTGTAGTTTATGTAAAATATTTTTTATTTATATATTATGAATATGTAATGAAAATAAATTTTAAAATATTATTTATAATATTTATTTATAATATATATATATATATATATATATATATATATATATATTTTAAGCCGATCAGGGTCGGGTTTCCCGCGGGGTCGGGTGTGGGGTTGGGTTTTTTAAACCCATTGGGTTCGGGATTGGGATCGACGATGGGTCAGGATGGTTGATCCACCCCGTTGCCATCCCCAGGTGGGAGGCCGAGGGTGAAGGGGAGAGGGCAAAGCGCCAGTGAAGGGGCGAGGGTTAGGGCAAAGGGAGACTGGCAAGGGCGAAGTCGAACGGGTGAGGGAGACAGCCTGATAGGCGAAGGGCGACTAACGGGGGCACACAGGCACGATTTGTGAAGGGTGAGAATGACGGTGAAGGGCAGAAGGCAATCAGGCAATGGGGTGAGGGCGAAGGGGCGACTGGCGACTGACAAGGGTGATGTCGAGGCTTCAAGGGCGAGTGGGCGACTCGTGAATCATTAAAGCTTGTTGAGTGAGAGACTCAAATGTTAACGATTCATTTTTATACTTATGCAGTCTCAAATAGATTTGAAATTTCTTTGCTTTTGCAAATGTTGACCTTGGTATAAGTTACTCAATTTCAGGAGTGCATATAAGCTCTTCTTTTAAGAGTAAAATCTATTCACTAAAAATGCTAGTTGAAACTTATCAAGCTAACTAGTTGTTCACCTGATTTGGCTTCTCTAGGAACCAAAAGAAGCTTAGACCTTGGTATCCTGCTAAGAGGAAACCTGATTTTCATCAATAAACTATGTTCAGGCTCCGCCAATTCTTGACTTCCTTGAATGAGAGAGACTGATCCTTTATAATCAATTTTAATATCAAGTGCCAAGTTTGAAAAATCTAAGGAATTGCGCAAGTAACTATCATATTCGAGGAACCTCATTCTATCCTTGTTAAGCTCTAAAAACATACTCCAATATCTAAGCAAGAATATCATGCAAAGATTAAATGCTAATCATGCCTCATTTTATGCCATTGCCAAGTCTAGTCTACCCCAATTTGCACATAGGAATGCTAGTTGTAGATGAGACCACACAAGTATAAAATACATTCCCAAGGAGACGTAAGAACTCTTATTCCCTTTCTTGTGTTCTATTCCTTTATGTTAGCCTTAACTTTTCTCCACTATGCTCCTTAGCCGCCCTTTACATTCTTTACTCCTCAATTTGTCTACTCTCCATACTACAAATGACATAAGTAGCGAAGGTACAAATTCAAGGCTTATCACTAGTAGGTAGCATAGATTTAACCCAACATGTGAACATATTTTGTCAATCGTCAAAATTGGCTCTAACCCCATTTGAACAATTATATATTAATTCACATCAAGCTCTATGTATAATGATATAATTTATCTCACACTTGTATGCATTTAGAATGCACCACTTTTTCTCTAGACTTCACGTAATGTATACCAATACTAGTCTTCAGCCATAAAAACATACATCATTTATTCACATAAATATCTCATCGTATATTCTTCCTACAATGATCCTATTATAAAGATTCTTCCTACAATCATCATGTAAAGAGGGGATAATAACGAGAACAGTAGAATGAAAACTTAATTTAACCTTTTATTTTATTAATCTACACATCTACTTACGCATATTAAATTTGAAAGGATAGTTTTAATTAATAACTTATGATATTCGTTTCACTTCAGTGAGTTTCTATAGAAATGAGTTTTAAATGGCACGGTAATTGAATAACTTGATAAACAATAATTACTCTTATCAAGATTTATTAATAACTACAGTTTCAGTCCTAATGATTAAATTATAGATTAATTGTATTAAAAATCTAGATATTTTATGTCATAATACTCAAGTCAACTTGACATAACGAGAGTAACCTGTTTTATTATATAAATTATGTATTAATTCGCTCAAACACGACTCGCACAGTCGCACCCTAACCCAACCCACCAATGACCACCTGAGGAGAGAGAGAAAGGGATGGAGAGAGAGAGGACTGCGGGTGAGAGGGGGGAGGGCAGCAGCTTAACGGGGAAGGAGGGAGTTAAGAGAGAGGAAGGGAGAAAGGATGGCGGTGCCTCGACAATAAGGGGAAGCCAAAGGGTAGCAAACAAGGAGGACTAGAGGAGAGAGAGAGAGAGAGAGAGAGAGAGCGCAATAGACAAGGAGGGGGAGTTGATAGAGAGGATCTGAGGGAGGTGGCGACTCGCAGCCAGGGGTCCGAGAGAGGGGATGGGAGGGAGAGCGGCGATGGCTCATCGGCGAGGGGGGATCCAAGAGAGGAAGAGAGGTAGAACGGTGGTGGCTAGGGGAGGGTAGTGGCTGCTCGACAGCAAGGGAGGATCCTCTAGAGGAAGGGAGGGAAAGCGGCGGCTGGTAGGAGTGAGCATAATTTGATATTTGCAGAATTTATCGGTCGGTAAATCGATTAAGTAAATATGGTAATAATTTTGGATTCGGGAGTATTTTTTCTACTATAAGATTTTCGGTTTTAGTAGGAGTAAAAATTTTTGGTCCGGTAATTTATGGATATATCGATATATATATTTCCTAATATGACAGGTAGGGGTATGAGTAATGATTGGATTGTAGCTTTCAGCGTATCCCAGCGCACATGTGGATATATTTTCTCAAAAAATTTGTGGTGCCCTCTTCTGGGAGACGTGAATCTCAAAGCAGAGACATTAATTTGA
This sequence comes from Costus lasius, assembly GCA_027563935.2. Classification (NCBI taxonomy): domain Eukaryota; kingdom Viridiplantae; phylum Streptophyta; class Magnoliopsida; order Zingiberales; family Costaceae; genus Costus; species Costus lasius. The sequence goes on from CM050453.2 coordinate 108,619,275, forward strand.
AAGCACAGTCAACCTACACGAACTTTGGTCAATGTTCACAAAATGTTAACTGGCGTTTAACCCTGGTTGAAGTCAATAACCACGAAATTTTCATCAACTCACACGAAATCGACCCATTGGAACGTGGTTAGGGATTAAAGGAAAAAAGCTTCCATTCTTCGCCCTCATCTCCATTCTCCGTTCATTGCGACATTTAAAGCTTCCATTCACCTGCAACATTGAGAGTTCTCCAATTCTTCTCCGCTCATTTGTGACCACTCCGCTCACCTTGTAACATCTCCGATCACCTGCGACACATTTCTGTCCACCTCTCTACTCACCTGCGATATTTTTGTCCACTTCTTCGCTTAACTGCGACATCCTCCTCTCCCCTTGCGGCCGGCGAACTGTAACTCGGTTGCGCTCTAGGCGGATTCCGACATCACAACGAGAAATCAGAATAATGTTTTTAGGGTTTACAGAAATTCGTTTGATTTTGGTTTCTCATATTTTTTTTTCCAGACACCTGCATGAGTCGACGTTGCTGCTTTAACCTCCGACGACCACCCACTTCAACCTCCGACAACTACCCGCATCTCACCGTCTGACCTCCAACCCTAAAAAATGTATGTGCTTTCCCTTTCTTTTCTTGTTGCATTATGAGATTGTGAAATCTTCCAGCATGCTGATTGAGGAAAAAAAAAACTAAATCATTCTCTTATTACACATCTCTTCTTCCTCTTAACACTATTTAGGAGTATGGGAGAATATTTGGTGAATTTCTGTTCTTAGTGGTGCTTATCTTCTATTGTTTATGATTTGTATGCTTGGTAGAAGATTTCAGTTGAATTTCCCCAAAGTGTGCATGTTATGTGTTTTAGCTAGATTAACCATTACATGGATTTCGGTTGATTTGTTCTGGGTGATTACACAAAAAATTCGTATCATTACACAAACTTCTGGGTAGATTACACAAAAAAATTGGTATCATTACATGAACTTCTAAATGATTACAGGAAAAACTAGTATCATTACACGAACTTCTGGGCGATTACATGAAAAACTGATATCATTACACAAACTTTTGGGCAAATTACATGAAAAACTGGTATCATTACATGAACTTCTAGGTGATTACATGAAAAACTAGTATCATTACATGAACTTCTGGGCATATTACACGAAAAACTGGTATCATTACACGAAATTATGAGCGATTACACGAAAAATTGGTATCATTACATGAACTTCTAGGCGATTACACGAAAAACTGATATCATTACACAAAAAACTGACATCATTACACAAAAAATCTGGTATCAATCACCTAAAACTGAAAGCTATATTTAGAGCTGCAGTTGGTGCAATTCAATTCACAACCAATCATGTTAAGCTACAGGATGAATAAGAGCTAGTCAATACCACAAGATAAGCTACAGTTTGAACAATACAAGAGCTAGTCAATATCACACTGTAAGATACAAGAGCTAGTCAATATCACACTGTAAGCTACAGTACAAAAAACTCATGAACTCACACTATTCAATGGGTCCAATACAAGAGCTGATCTAATACAGGAATATCTTCAAAGCTACAACCACCACTTGTTAGTAGTCACAACCAAATAAAATTATTTCTCATTCGAAGGGTGAGAATAATTATACCCCTCTGAAAGTTGTGTGCCTTGAATTTATGAGGCTTCATCTACATTTCTACACATACATAATGAATTACAAGAATATTAATAAGCAGACCATGCAATAACTAAAGTAGCAACATAAATAAACTTTACATAGTGCGTGGCAGAAGCACCCATCATCAATTGCGTATAAGAAAGGAATGGTCCTGCTTGAATCGGGTGGGGAAAAATTGGTACCTGTTATTATAAAGAATTATGAAATAATAATTTGACAATACAACTATAGACTACATAAGTTAGCATATTGAACCATGGAACTAATACAATTTCAACTACGTAGAACAGGGAACACTCAACATCAATCACTAACTCCAGTTAAGCAAACCTAGGCCGCTGGGTAGTTGCTCAATGGAGTGCTGCTGAACTGAGGTTTGGAAATAGGTGGCTTCTTATGTCTTCATTCAAGCACCCCTTCTTCCGTTTTTCCTTTGGACCTTTCTTATCCACAGATAGCTTGATAACAAGACCATCATTTGACCCTTTGTTATCATCACAAATCAGCTGTTCAGTAGGTCCCATCTCTTTGCGTAATATCTTTTCTACATCTATCCTCAGTTGCTTAGTTGTATTTTCTATATAATCAAGTGATGTTCTCGAATGCAAACTCATTGTTGATATACAATACTGATTTTGACACATTCGACTATATACAGAGCTAAAACTTTCTTCCCCTGAGGCATCAAGCATCGGTGGACAGACAATGGCCCCATCACCTTCTCTGGCATACTTTGTCCACCTTTTTAATACATATTGATCTGGTATGTATGTCACATTATTAGCTGCAAGCACCTTTACAGCATGCATACACAAGATACCATTGACTTTAAACATTTTGCATGTACATTGAACATGAATCGAGCTAGGGCAGAAACTGATAAATTCACATCTACCATGGTTAGTAGAAGTTATCTTATATGTGATCCCTCTAATCAAAACTTATGAACTCCATAAGACAATTAACATTATTCGAAAACTGGACCAAAAACTCATCATAATTGATGCTGACATTTCATAATTTCTCTGCTACTGTCTTCCTGCAAGGATGAATTCAAAGATGCATGGAAAGCCTCAGTCATCACCATATTCTTTTCATAAGAAGATTTCAAATGATTCTTATTACTAGGGGCAGCAGAGAAGCTCTGAGTTGCACTAGATTCGTCAAACAAAGCAAAAGGTCTTGAAGTCAAAGAAGCTGCATTCTGCAAATTGCCATCGTCCCATGGAGCTGGCTGCTTTCCACTGTCATTAGTCACAAGAAAAGGTGTTCTCGTAAGTTGCTCTGTTTTCTGAAAACTCAAACCACTCCATTCTTCTTGAAGCCCCTTGTCACTAGTGGAAGCTTGGACAGCCTCTTGCATAAGAGCACTCCAGCTCCCACTGTGGATAGAAGGAAGTGCATCATAATGATCAGTCTCTAAAGGATTCTCATGCATATCTCCACCCATAGCAGAAATAAGACTCCCTCCCCAATTGTCATCATTATCTGTGCCAAATAAGAGCTTTTGTTCTATAGGATCTAGACTAACCACACCACTTGATGCCCCTACAAGTGATGCTGGCTTTTCCTGTAAATTACCAGATAAATCAACTTGTTCTTGCCTAGCATGAAATTCCTGAAAGTGATCTTGGTTTTGCATATTGTTCAATTGCTGAAAGTTTGCTGGTGTAAGATCATTACCTAGAACTTGCATCGAGGAATTCCCAAAGACGTGCCTCCCTTGAAAATTCTGGTCTGTCAAGGGCTTATCCTGTACGAAACCTTGCATAGCTGATTGTAGAGGGCTTTGAAAAGTATTAGGTGGGAATGATGCCTTTTCTGCAATAGTAGCAGCTGTATCACTCATCAAACCAGTGCAATTATTGGGCATTGCTAAAATATGGGAATATTGGTCTGCTGAGTTGGCGCCTGAAACAGGCATACCATGAAATGATTGATCATTCTGATGCATCAAAAAGCCCATAGATCGCATTGCTTGACCTTGATCGCTCAACATAACACCACCATTGGCATGGTTCTGAAAAGAAGTTGCGCGAGTGGCCTCCAAGTTGTTTCCAGTGATAAACACCTGAGGGTTATTAGCTAGGTTGGAAATACCTCCACGGTAACTATTAGGCCACATATAGTTATATGGATCATTGATTGGCATTTCATTTAATGTTGCAAGTAACTGATTTCCAGTTGCAGATTTTCCCATAGCAGGCAAATGGCTATGTGAAGTCAGTTGCCTTGCTTCCTGATCTAGCTGCTGAAGTTGCTGCTGTCTTTGACGCTCTTGGAGTTGCCTCCACAATTGATGTTGCCACAACTGCATATTGCTTAAATGGGCACCACCTTTGAGGAACTATTACTCAATGCAGGTCTGACTATCTGACTAACTATTTACTAGGAAACTCACTATAAGGCAAAGCAAGCAATCTCTTGCTTCTGAAACTTCCGTGGGATGGTACCAGTTGTTTTTGGATACTTGACAGAAAAGAAAATCAGGCATTCAGGAAAATTTTGATTCAGTGTCAAATTGCAATTCTGAGAACTGAAGAGCAGTCTCCTTTCTAGAATGACCATTAAATCAGAAGGAACCAATCAAGCACGACAAACAAATTTCCTGAAGACCAACAACTGTGCTTTCTGATCAAGAAACATGCTCCGCCTCTTTGTTTTGCATATCTCCCTAGGATAATATTATGTGAAATTAGTACTGCTTCAGTATTGATAGAATGATTCAGAATTTGGAAACAAAAAGCCAATTCTTCAAGCTTAAGATGTTTCTAAAAATATCTTTTGTACACAAACCCAAGAGAAGGATAAACAGACACACCTAAAAACTTAGAGCGAGCTTTCAGATTCTGATTTCACGCCATTGTGATTGGGCATTAAATACCCCCATCTCATATTCTACAATGATACCCTAAATTCTGGCTCCTTCATTTTGATGAGCACATAGTAAATATTCCTTTTAAAAAATTGAAAAGCTTAAACTTTCACATAAGCTTCTAAGCAAGAACAAAAGACCAGCCTACAATAAACAGGATTTATATTAGTAAGTTACAACATATCCTTGATGAATAAATCAATATCCTAACTTCATGTTGAGTTATTTAGGCATAATGAATTTTATAATGGTACACTCTAAAACAAATTAATACAAACACAATAAAGAAAAACAGAACTAAGAAACAATTAATAAAAAATGAAACAACACAATGATTGTAAAAATGATGAATGCGTATCAATACCACCGCATTGTTATTTGAGTGAATTGGTAGCCAAGACATACCAATGAACTAGTACCCAACCAAACCAATAAAAATGATGTATCGTACATTTGCCTGTAGCAAACAAGAATTCAAAGGAGCACACAGTAGTCATGTCACTAAGAAACCCCAAGCTGAGACCAGAACAAACTGTATGGCTCGGATCGACTTCAAAATTTCTATTGATGATGTGTGGACAGTATCCAAGGTTTCTATTGACCATAACCATCCATTGACTAGTCCAGATAAGGTCCCAATGCTGAGATCACACACAAAAATCTTGCCTTTCCAACGTGCTCTTATAAAACAGATGACTGTGTCTAGTCTGAAAGCTTATCATATCTATAATTATTTTGAGTCAGGGGTAGTGAATCATGAAGTTGGTTTCATAAGAGATGATAGTTCAAATTTTATTCAAAAACAAAAAAGAAAAATATTGGATGGTACGGAAAAGAAGGGTATTTTAAATTTTCTAAAGGAGAGACGAGCAAATGACCCTTCTTTCTTTTCTGCTATTGCGGCTCATGAATCAGGAGAGCTTGCTAATTTGTTTTGGGCTGATGGAAGATCAATAATGGATTATGCTTATTTTGGCGATGTAATCTGTTTTGATACGACCTTTCAAATAAATGAGTATGATATGCTGTTTGCTCCAATTGTTAGTGTGAATCACCACAGGTAAACAATTATATTTGGTGCTGCATTATTATATGATGAGTATATCAATTCTTTTATTTGGTTGTTTGATACGTTTTTGAAAGCAATGTCTTGTCGGCATCCTATTACCATTTTTTCGGATCAATCGGCTGTAACATTGAAAGCCATTGAGACAGTGATGCCAAATACAACACATCATCTTTGCCTATGGCATATCTTCAATAATGCAGCAATACATCTAAGTCATGCAATTCATGTTAGTTCTATATTTCTTCATGATTTGAGGCACTGTGTATATGAGCGGTGTAGTGTAGATAGGTTCGAGATAATATGGGAGAAGTTGTTGACCAAGTACCAACTAACCGAACATCCATGGAAGATCAATTTTTATAGACTGCGTACCAAGTGGGCAGTTTGCACTACTATGTTTTGCTCCCACTAGACGATCACTTGCCTCTCTTCCTTTGATACCTCCAACTGAAAATGCAACGTGGTTTTCAGGAACTGCTCTCTCTCTGCAGTCAATTTGATTGTTTTCATCACTGAGTAAAGCAAGAACCATGTTCTCTACAAAGAGTATTTAAATTCAAATCACTAAAAATGACTCATAATTAAGTACAAAGTTTGTTGAATAAATCCCAACAGAATGTGAGGCTTGAACCTTGTACTCCTGGTTTTAATTAATTTAGTCAAAGGAGTGCCAATTGACTAGACAATGATGCAGATTGCTTACCGTCCTCAATTTCTTCTTGTTTTTCCTCTGCTTTTAAATTTGTGGATTTGGAAATGAATTGAAATGAAGATGCTGACACTTTAATGCCTTCCACTTTGCTACTAAGATTTTGAGCTGCTGGTGCATTTTCAGGAAGAATGGATGCAGAAGAACTGTATAAATTTTCATCTATTTACTTCATTAAAAGAGAAGACATCCTAATATAAGATATTGGTTAAACAAAAAAGCAAATGGTTTTCTTGACTTACTTATCTAGTAACATCTCTGGTTGAGTAACTGCAAACAAATAATCAAAATTATCATAGCATGTAAATATGTCATAATTGTTATCTACAAATGAACTGAAAGAAAGAACTCTAAATTAATCTTAATTTGATGCACTCTCATCGTTTAACTTAATTTTAACTTTTTTATTTCAACTTGATACAGAAGTTGGTTTTCTCCCTTCTCTTGGCCGCCCCTTTCTTTCCTTACACTGCCACTTGTCACCTCTCCACCACATGTGCTGCCCTCTTCCTCACCCTCCTCCTTTCTTTTACTCTCTCTACTGTCACCATCTCCTCTCTCATTCCGCATGCTACCCCTCACTGTCCCTTTCCTCTTCCTCCATCACCGACCATTGCCTCTCCATCTCTCTTATTAACCTTGTACTGACCACACTCACTTTTCCAAACCATTTTAGGGTTGTCTTCTTAACTCGGGGTTATGGATATGTAACATCTACTCATATTTAAATGCAGTCTCCGCTCTCCACTATCTCCTCTTCATTTTGCTCTTATGGATTTCTTTAGTGCTAGCCTATCTCTTCAAAGATCTCCTACTTTCAATATCACCATAAAATTCAATGGAACTAACCATCTCCTGTCTATATCTCTCTGCAACTTTAGCACTCTCATAAGAAGGAGCATCATCTTCCTCTACCTCTGAACTCAAAGTATGAGGCAGACCACTTATGGCAGTGCCCTGACTTTATTTTCGTCACTTGTCTCCACAATAGTATGGAAACTAACTTTGGTTTCATAGTTATATTTCTCAAAATAGCTAAACAGGTGTGAGACACTCTTGTCGCAACATATCCCAAATCAGAATGTCTCATGTTTACAAGATCTACAATATCAATCAATACGGGTAGTCATTTCTTGGTAACTTGTAAATGTAAAGATATTCACTAAAAAAATGTTCAGGCAATTAAACAAAAAGTTATTCGTTGAAACCAAAAAATAAAACAACCATAATAAAGTAAAGAAAACAGATGATAAACACGAGCTTTATGTTTGTTAAAAATTGATTCAAAACAACATCAATAAATACTTGAAATTGTCATGGGATCAGAAATCTTTGGTTGTCTACTTCATGTATACAGCCATGGTTTACCCTTCTTGACAATGAATTGATTCTTCCTAGATAACTTCTATTGATAGTATTATTGACAGCATTCAATGTTTCAAACTGAAGTAGTAACAACTAAAAACCCAATCAGGAGCACTTCAAATGCATTAACCACTCACACACAGGATTGTTGATTTTACTTGTCTATCTCCCTCTAATATTGGTGACTTTCCAGATTGGAAGTGCGCCTTTATTTTATGAGCTCGCCATCTATTTTGATTATTGTTATACACTTGCAATGAAGAGATATCAAAATGATGTATCAATAAGTACCTTTACAAAATGATTTGTACAACACAGGAAAATTCTAGTTTCTACGGAAGTGTTTGGGATTACATTCTTAAGTTGGTTTGTGCGCTAAAAGCACTTTGGGTTTAATAGAGGTGAATGCTTTAAGAAAGCATTTTCCGAAAGACCAAGGCATTCATAGTCACACCCTTAGGTACATTTGTCGAAGGCAGATTCAAGAATGACATATGGAGAACTTTGAACAAGTGATCCTTTTATATATCCATAACCCCGAGTTAATAGTTTGGAGATGTGAGTGTGGTCAGTACAAGGTTAAGAAGAGAGATGGAGAGGCAATGGTAGGTGAAGAGGAGAGGGTCAGCGAGGGGTAGCATGTGGAATGAGAGAGGAGATGGTGACAGTAGAGAGAACTTTAAACAATGAATTGATAGCAGATGCATTTTGTAGTTTACAAAAACTCTACATTATATGCAGTTGACTATAAGTATGCCTAAACATGATGATATTTCTTTATCAAATAGAAATACTCAGTTTTAACATCTACAAAAAACAAAGTTTCATTAATTAAGAAGAGATGTTAATCTTACAACCATTCTGACTTGAGCATCCTTGCCTTGCAACTGTTGCTAAATTTATAAAGCTCAATACATCAAGTGATCGAGGTTCCTCTTGAAAATGAACTCCTTTACTGCTGACATCAATATGGTTTTCCTGTCCAATAAGCTGCTGCTGGCGTTTCCTTTGTTCAAAGTAATGCTTTTGCCTTCAATGCATTAGTGAGAACATGATTCAAATTCGTTGCATGAATGGAATAGAGAAGAAGGGAACACAGAAGAACCAAGATAAAAGAATTCGAGAATGATTTGCAGCTTACTTGTTAAGCATTGACTTCCGAGACTGATGATTTCATCATCCAACCAGGGTTTCATCATATGAAAAAACAAATCAATAATATCTTAGACAAATGTTTATTAATACGTGAGTTATAACTTAATTGGTTACTCATTTAAACTGGATATAGATTATAGAGTAGAAATCAAATAAAAAATAACTAACAATGTTTCTTATGTAAGAAGCAAAGCGAGTGGAATATTTGACCAAGTCTTCAAACCAATCTATATTTGAAACACAAAAGGTTGTGCTTAAAAAAGCACATTTGGCATGAAACGAATTCTTTCTAAGAAAGAGAAGTTACAATAACACATTTCTCACTGAATAAGATATGTAGAAGTTGAACATGAAAAGCCCACAAATGCACATAGCCGATAGTAACTAGCTAGTAGAGTAGATGCTATAGAAGTGCCTAACAAGTCTTCTTTTTCACTTGTTCTGATGATAGGAATACAGTTAGGTAGCTATTAAAATCATTAAAGAAAACACTGACCTTTACAACGAGAAAAATAACAAGAAAGAACAGAGTCACCATCTGATTAATTATTACATTTGCTAGACGAATAAAAAAAGGTTCTTAACACTGAGAACAATAACACAAGTGTGTAAAATCATTTGTTACGATTCCATTAACTCCGTGAATCATACTACTCCAGAAGGTAACAGTACTCAGGACGAAACTAATAATACCGAACAAGAACTTGCAAGCATCTGAAAAAGCCACTAATGTAGAAGCTGATAAAATTGTGCAATAGTATACTCACAGCATTCACCTTCCTCCTAGAGCCTCCCATCCACTGCAACATTTTAGAAATGCTATCTGCCCAGAAAGTAGAACAGTGGAAATTTTCTCCTTAAAATATAAGTGAGTTTTTTTTTCAATCAAGTAACCAATATTTAAATAGAGCTTACTGGTTTACTAAACAAAGGAGAACGAAGCATCAGAGTTATATCACAGCCTTTTTCTACAGATCCGCGACGCCGAGATCCGTAGCCGCCACAGCCGCTGCGAGGTTAGGAAAATAAGGCACATAGATATCCGACACAATCAACAGGAGGTTAGGAGACAGTAGCGAGGAAGGAGAAACTATTGCCAGTTATGCTTGCATGACTTACCACTGGATGGATGTCTTCCCCAATCGCTATTGTCGTCTTACGTATACTGATAACTGATTGCTCGAAAGTTCATGGATCAAATGTTCAAAACGATTTAACCCTCTTAAGAACCCTAACTACTCATTCAACCCCAAAATGCGAAATGGCAGTAAGAGAAGCCACAAGAACATAGATCTCGGGCACGAAACTTAAATCGCATCCTGGACTTCAGCGATCGCAAGATCTGGGATAAACATCCCTATGCACTCGGAAACGGAAGGAAATCGAACCTTGTCGAACAACCGATCGGACGAGAGAGAAGAACTAGTACCGGTGGCCGCTAAATCTTCTTACGATTCGCCGAAGAACAGCGATGCTTAGAGGAGCAACTAGATCGGGGGAAACCGGGCAGCGCACTCGATCAAACCTTCAGTGGAGGGAAACAACATAACCGCCAGGCGTTTTATAGGTGGAGTGTGAGCGACGCCGAATTCTTTTTGGAAAATATAATTAAATTATAATATAAATTATGTGAACAAGCGAAATTACATACAATTAAGCAAGGTCAAAACGGGAGTAAAGGGTTCAAATTACACTGGGTAAACTCATTTACCATGCAAAAACAGATAATTCAATTATATCAATATATTATTATTATATTTTATTATATGATTTAATATTTTACATTTATATTTATAATATATATATATATAATTATATAGTTTAATATATTATATTTACATCATATTTTATAAGTTTACAATTTACATATTAAATAATTTTGTGGATTATGCGGGATTGATTTATTTATAATTGTTTTATAAGTTGGGCAGAATTTTACACTGGTTTGGCTCAGCTTCTATTTTTAATTTCTGTTGATTAAAAAAGCGCTTGTTAAAAAAATGCTGGCTAGAGAAGTTTAAAAGTGTTTGAGATGCGTAGCTTATGAATCGCTTATGCTGTGCTGGTTGAAAAAATATTTATTAAAAAAATTCTAAGATAAAAATTATATAATTAAATTTATAGTTAATTATAATTAAAATATTTATTAAAAATATTATGAGTTATACTATTAAAAAATTATTATTATATATAAGAGTTATTGAGCATAAGTAGGTGAAAGGCTAGAGAATCAGCTTCATCCCTACTTCTTCTTCTTAAATAAACAGCTAATTTATGAGTTGAAACAAAAAAACTGAAGGGCAAAACATTTTTACTTCTTAATTTCTGTTGATTGTAAAATTATAAGCAAGCCTAAAAGCTAGGCTAAGCCGAGCCGTAGTATCTTAAATAATAATTACAAATCTACTGCAACTCATTCAAGCATGCAAATTATTATGTGTCACACAAATTAATCTCGACTCTTCGGTGACAAGATGGCGTCCATGCTGCTGCTGCTCCCGGAATTGAACATGGCGTCAGCTAGTTCTGCCACCGAACCATCTGCGCCTCTCTCACCCTTCAGCTGCAGTGTTGCTACGGCCAGTAGTTGCAGGGCTTCCTGCGTCGCGGGCTGCGGCGCCACTTCTGGCGCAGGGTTGCCGGCGCCGACGTTGCCTGGTACGAGAGTGAGGATTGGGATTGGGGAGGTATGGCAGGTGTGGGCGCCGCAGTAGGTGACTTCAAATGTGTTCGGATCGTCGTCGAGCCTCTGGATCTGCTTCGTTGCCGTGCAGCCGTAGAAGCTCTTGTGTGTGCAGCGGTAGTAGCTCCTGGGAAACGTTGAATTAAGTATGTCTTTCTGTCCATACTTCCTCCACGTGTAGCCATCGTCAGGAGGAACGTCCATGTTCCGTGTTCCAGCCGCCGGCACCAGCTTTGTCACCGTGCCCTCCTTCCTGTCAAATGCCAATTCAAGAGACAAAAGTTCAAGTCTTCCATCAATGGGCATATCTTTTACGTACTCTTAGTAATTCAACCTCTTCCTCGAAGATCTTTGGGCCAAATTAGGTCTGGCGACTTGCCGCCCCAACGACGAACCGTCCTCAGCCGCCGCCAGCGGCGCCAACGGTGCCTCTCCCCCGCCGCCGCCGCCGAGTGTCTCCGCGTCCCAGTTACAAGGCGTGTTCGCTTAGCTCGACAGGCCGCCGAACTCCAACTGGTCCATCGCCTGGCTCGCGGACGACGACCCGACGGCGAAGAAAGGGTTGTCGTCCTCCGCCACCATCGCGCGTACGAGATCGTTGGTGCCGGAGTACATTTGGGACGTCGAAGCCCCGCCGAAAAGAAATAATGGGGCGCTGTGGGACGCCGGGTTTAGCGGTTGCAGTCCGTTGATGGCTGCGAGGAAGGCAGCGGCGATCTCCTCGCAGGAGTTCGAGAGGTAGTGGGGATGAATCGGGGCGGTGGAGTGGTGGAGGCGGCTTTCTAGCTCCCTGACTAGTTTGCATGCGTCCAGGGCTTGAAACAAGGCGTCGTCCATTGTTTTCTGCTTTTGTTCACGAGACATGGGAGAGGCCGGGGAAAGATTTGGGATTTTTGTACGAAGAGGATTGGGGAATGGAATGGAAATAAATGTAATGAAAGGAGGTGGAACAATTGTTTGATTTAGAACGCCAAGGAGGAAGGAAAAAGGAGTGTGGAATGGGCTGGGGCCTGGGCAACGGGAATCTGGAAGGACTTGGTCGCAGTCTTGGGGTTGACTAATTTGTTGACCGTTGGGCTGTAGGTAGAGGTGGCCATGGGTCGTGCCCGGGCCGACCCGGGCCCGGGCCCGCCTCGGCCTGCCAGAAGTCGGGCCGTGCCAGGCACGGCCCGATTGCAACCGTGCCGTGCCGGGCACGGCACGATCGAATTTTATCTGGGCCCGGCACGGCCCGCGGCACATTTTGCCGTGTCGGCCCAGGCACGACTCAGAATTTGGCCGGGCACGGATCCGGCACGCGGGCCGGATCCGGCACGCGGCCCGAATCCGGCACGCGGGCCGCATCTGGCACGCGGGCCAGTTTCGGCACGTGAGCCAGATTCGGCACGCGGGCCAGATGCGGCACGTGGGCTGAAACGGGCCCGCGGGCTACAGTCGGCCCAGCGGGCCGTGCCTGGCACGGCCCGAATGTGAATTATGTATTTGCATAATTTTTTTAAAAAATATTTAATTATTATTTTATTAATTATTTTATTTTAATCATATATAATTTTAATTTTAATATATTTTATTAAATTAATATTTATTTATTTATTAACAATACTAACAACACATGACTAAAGTTAAAATCAACTCGATTAAATTTCATATTCATAAATTATATATTTAAGCTTAAATCAATTGTCGACATAATGGGCATACACAATTGACTCGTAGCCAACTACGCAAGCAGCTACTATGGAAGATATGCGAGCATTGTGTTAAGCATACTTGCGCTCCGTGCTCCATCTTCTCTATGCATATTGCACACTCCATGTTTTCAGCTCTACCTCCTTCCTCAATAATAAAAAATTCAAGTGACTCTTGTGCTTGGACCGCTTGGTTTGTTTCGATAGATTGCTCCGGCTCATCGTTGATATTATCACTATCCTCCTCACTATCACTTATTTCAAAGTCCTCAACCTCTATCTCAATCTCAACCCTAGAAGGAGAGGGAGAAGCCAAAAATTCTTGTCTTGCATGATCAGATAAGTGGATAAAGTGTTCTTCAAACCTGAATACATCAATTCGTATAATTTGACTAACACGTTCGATAATACTTAAAATAGTGATTCTCCATTGATCAGCATTGAAGAAATTTAAGGTAGATATAAGGAAGATTGAACGTTGAAAATTTGGCATAATGATAATTATCTTCACTCTTCTATTATCTGTCATTTTTTTCTATGCCTCGTGCTCGTGCTCACCACGTGATAATTATATTATAAAAGTAAATTAATTTAATACTTACTTGATCTTCTCCACGTCTAGTCACGTGGTGAGCACGAGGTATAGAAAAAAATGACTAGTCTAGACCGAGAGAGCATTGAATTCTTGATGGCTGAAAAGAAGCTTAAGTTTGAGTTCAATTAAGAAACTAATTGTAACTCAAGACTTAGAAAAGAGATTAAGAGGGTATTAAGAGAGAATAAGAAATTATTCCAAAGATAGTTGGAAACTTGTGTGAAGAAATGAGAGGGTTGGGGGTCAATTTATAGGGATGAATTGGGTGTATAATTACATATTTATACCCTATTTTTAATTATTAAAAGGGGCTAAAATGGTAATTTTATACCATAAAGACAATTATATCCCTAACTTTTAAAATTTTTATAACTATTATGAGGGCATTTAGGTAAAAATGCAGAAGAATTGTCGTGCCGTGCCGTGCCGTGCCCGGCCCGGCCCGCGGGCCGCGAACCTCCGGCCCAGCACGGCCCGAGCCGGGCCACGGGCCGGGCCGTGCCCGGCCCGTGTCGTGCCGGGCCGGCCCGGCCCATTGGCCACCTCTAGCTGTAGGGAAGGGGGAAGACCTTCTTCGTCTGAACCGGACGCTTCTTTGAAGTCGTCGGTTGCTATGAAGAAAAGTATGAAAGAAAATGAGTGATGAGAGATTCATTTAATGAAAAATAAGTAACTAAATCACGTGCGTGTCATGTGATTAAAACCTTCCCTTCCCACAAGGTATAATATATTAATATCATATCAACGACATTTTATCTGAACAAAGATCGAGTAAGAAAAAAAATAGCGGTAAAAAAATTTTCCTTCCTTCTATTTCGTGAAAGGAACGTATTAGGCTAGATTTTGACGTTTGACTTAGTCAAATTAAGATGTTGACTAAGTCAAAATCAACTAAAATCGAGTTAGGGCATGGCGAGCAACAGCATTGGCGCAGGCGAGCGATGACGATGGCAAGTGCGGTGGCGTTGGCGTGGGCACAACAATGACGTAGGTAAGTGCGATAGCGGCGAACGCATGAACATGTGTGGCAAGGGCATTGCTAGCAATATGAATTACTAAATGAGAAAAAATTATATTATATTTTTACATTTTTTACCCCAGAAAATAAAAGAAATTAGACATTTTCTTCGTTTCTAGATTCACTTAAGGAAACACAACCTATATGACATCAGACTCCAAACTCTGAAGTTTGCATTTGTGGATGCTTGATCACGTAGGTCTTGACAATTATCAGGCTTGAATTAATCAGAGCCGTTAAATTCAGACTTAGTGTTAGGCTCTGAATTCCCCGGTTCAGGCCAAGGCCAGTGAGCCCGGCCCAAACCCAAGCCCACGGATGCGTGCGGAATGAAACCCAGGGAGAGGCGAAATCCCTTGGTCAACATTGGATGTTGACAAGGCTCGGCGCTGTTTCCTTCCCCGAATTGCACGGACACGTCGACGCAAGGAGCGGACGCGGGCAAAGCTCCAGCAAATGAATCGGAGGCGGTGGACGAATCCTTCGGGCCATACGCGCGAGACGGCAGGGACGGAAGACTCGGGCATGAAGGAGCAAGGCGGCGGCTCCTCTCATTATAA